>JAJLZW010000048.1:0-84519 GCA_030572435.1 Candida labiduridarum
GTTACGTTAAATAAGTAAATATATGACTAGTTATAGATTAACGCTATGTAACCTCTTTGTTATCATTATCTGATTGCCGTTGGAAGTTCTTGTACTTCTTACTTGCGGAGTACAACACATACACCAAGCACAAATCGCACAAGAGACATAACCCAGCTAGCAATGTATACGTTCCTCCGAGATTTATCGAGCTGATCATTTTGCCATGTGACATCTCAGAAAGTCAAAAACAACTGGGATAAATAACTTCTTTTGTACATCTCTCTTAATCCATGAATGTGTTTGATGTATTTGACTACATATCTCTAAAATAAATTCCTATTTTATCGATCCTAAACTCTCCTAATTATTTGGGTAAAAGATCAATCTCTCGACTCCTTCTTCTGTCAAGAGAACCATACGGGTGACACCACCAGAAGAACCATCCCATTTCTTGGCTTGATCCAAGGCCTCTTTAGTGAAATCAACTGCTTGTTGTTTTTCCATATTCTCTTTAAAATTTTCATCACAATATCCATAAATATAAGTAGAACCACTACCAGCTATAGCATATTGACTTTGATGACATGACCCACCAATAGGTATGGAATAAACCGAGCCACTTTTCGTTTTTTGGTCATACCCGGCAACAATGATACCTGCAGTCAAATTGTCTTTATTATTATAACAAAGTTCTTGGAATACGTTGGCAGCAATGTCTGTCGTTGGTTTTTCTCCATTTGGCAATTGTGAAGCGTACATCTGTAAATAATATTTTACTATATCCGCAACTGCTTGAGTATCAGCAGCAGATCCTGAACGACAACAATAAATGGTATCATGAATCTGGGTTAATTTGTCAGTGACTCTATTGGCAATATAAGTTCCTGTTGTGGTACGTGAATCCGCAGCCAAAATAACTCCTTTGTCGAATTTGACGGCCATAATTGATGTACCTAAATTCACTTCTCCCTTTTTCAAGTGGTTGATATCAACAGAAATTCCATTCATTGTGAGCTATAGTTGTGATGCAATTGTTGTAAAAGATTGTGAAGTGTTGTCGGGGTTTAATTTTGACCTTGCCACTAGAGCCTAAGTGATTTTTTTTTTCGTTCTCTTTTTCGCCTTCTTTAGTTGTTCTGATTTCCGGTTAATGCACGTGATGTTTTGGTCGGACATTTGATTCTTTTTTCTTTTCTTATTTTTAAAATTCTGGACCATTTACCCTCAAATGTGAACACCACGTCGAAGTTATTTTGTTTGAAACCTAGACATAGTGACAACTAATTTATTTTTTTTTTTTTTGAGAACACTGATCATTTGTTTCTATATTTCAATCCTCACCTGCCACTCAAGATGTTGTTTCATATACTCTTTGTTATAAGTTTGGCTTTTGCTTCCGTCATACCAACCACGAAATTTGAATTTTCTAGTTCGGAGCAAACTCATCTAGAAGGAGACCCACCTGTTACCCATCAAGTCATCTTTACCATAAAACACGGCAACAACGTATTGGGAGACTTAAAAATTGCATTGTTCGGGGAAACATGTCCGCAAACAGTAGATAATTTTTATCAATTATCTGCCATGACCTATGGCTTTGGGTATAAAGATGCCGTTTTCCATAGAATAATTCCTAATTTCATGGTACAAGGAGGAAATGGGGTTAAGCTGATTTATGGAGATGGATTTAATGATGAGAATTTTGTTCTTAAGCATGACAAATTGGGCAGATTATCCATGGCTAATGCGGGGCCAAATACAAACGGTGGACAATTTTTTATAACGAATGTGGATAAAACTAGTTGGTTGGACGGTAAACATGTGGTGTTTGGTCAATTGGTCAATGGTTTTGACACATTAGAAAAGATAAGTAATGTTGAAACTGATGATTCTAGTCCTTTGGAGCCAGTTGTTATTACTGAAATTTTAACAGCAAGTAAAGCAGAACAACAACTCCCAAATTTAAAGCTGGAGCAAGGGAATGATGCAAAAGAAGGATTGGAAGAGACAGAAGGGATCGTTCAAGGTCCGAATTCGGTTTATCGTTACTTGTTCATTGGTCTTTTGATTGTTGCTGTTGGTTTCGCTTATAAGATTTGGGCCAACAAGAAGCACACAATCCCTATTGCTACCATTAGAGATTAGGCGGTATGTAGTACAGTGCGGCATATGTGTGTATTTTTTTTTTTTCTTATACTGTAATAATGGACGATTTCCGCTTTTCTATTCTTTTCATTTCTTCTTACAATACCAGCTAATCTTACTTTCCACCATACATGTCACGCTATGAATTTCCTATTATGCTGGTAAGGAACTACCCCTTTGGCACTTCTAACTCCGAACTATTTGAATTTTTTGGAAAATATGGTAACATCCATCAAATACGAACCAACTCATCCCAACCAGGTACATGTTTTGTCATCTACAGAAACCTTGTCAATGCCCAAAGGGCAGCTCAGGAATTAAATGGTGTGAATTTTAATGGAAGGTACATTATCACGTCGATGTATCAAGTCGATAGATCCAAAATAAACCAGGAAGAGATGCAATTACGAGAGGAACAATTGACTGAACTAAAACAAAAATACTCTATTAAATAGAAAGGTTAAGCCATCCTAACAAATAATAACTAACCAATCCCAAAAATACAAATCCGGAAATCTTAGCAATTTTGTAAATAAAGGCAACTTGAGTGTACTGGTATTTAACAAAGACGTCCAATTTGTGCAAATCATCAAATAAGTTTTTATAATGCACAGTGACTTTAGTGTGTCCTTTAGAAACATCCAAGTATGATAATTCATTGTCGACGCTAATTGATTCAAAAGGAATTGGGGATGAAACATTTTGGAATTCGGCATTTTCTGGTAAATAGAATTCCAAATATACATCTTGGTAGGTGACATCTCGCAATGAATTCAAAATTGGGAATTTAATAATGTATTCTTCATGATTGTCGTGTAATTTATGAACAAATTTTGCCAAGTCTTCGGACCATCCAAGAGTGAAGTTATAATTCCAACCTCCAAACAATGGATATCTTGGTTGTAACAACAAATGGTTCTTGAAAATCTTGTGAGTGGAGACAACACCAACTTTATCAGTATAATAATACTCGTCAAAATCTCTTTCCAATAATGGGATTTCCAAATGGCTCAAAGCCCAATGGTTTCTAGAACCTTCATATCTACCTTTCATCCAATCAACTCTGGAAAAGCCTCTATCTAACTCAGCCCCAGTGTTGGTTAACTCGTAATATTCTTCAATGGAAACTTTATTGATATCGGAAGCTGGTAACCAGATAGATCTGTTCAAATTAACAGCTTTGGTCAATGGACGGTTGTGCTCATACATCAAACCCATTGGCCATAAGGCAAATGCAGGAATATCTTCAACAATTGGACCGTATTTCAAAGATTGGCCATCAACTCTTGGTTTCAATTCTGGCAAGCCCGCAGTTGCGTCAACATCAATGTGTAACTCCATTTCTTGACCTTTGGACATTCCTGAAAGGGATAAGGTATATTCTTTTGTTACATAAGGTGAGAATGGGAATTTATTGGTCTTGTATAACAATTGTTGCACTGTATCCATGGAAATTTTGGAAGGAACACTAACCAAACTACCAACATATACATAATTAATCTTCAATTCAACGTTTGAATTTGGAGCAATTGGAACAGGTAATTTTAATTTGAATACTTTATCACGGATAACTTCATCAATCTTAATTTCCAACAACTTGTCGTCAACAAAAGCCGAGAAAATACTCAACTCGTCAATACTGTCAAATCCGTCATTGACTACAAAGTAGTATTCATCTTGGGGTTTATCACTGATGTTTGTGATTTGAATTAAATCTGTTTCCTTGACAAACCCTTTACTAAGATCAATGGTACGAATATAGTGGGTGTTTTCCCAGTTGTTGTCAAACGATAATGAATCAACTAGTTGAGCTGTACAGTAGGAAAATATGAGTCCAATTGCAACCAAGAAGTTCCACATCATGATTATCTGTTGCTGTTGAATTGAAGATGGAACTGACGTAATTGAACAAGGTGTCGTGAACAACCGACAGTGAAAGTGTGCGCTGAAAAATTTCCACCAGGGCGAAAGTGGTGTTCGTGTACTGCGGCCGAAAAAACGAAAACAACTCAAAATCAATGATTTGGATTGACGCGACTTGGGCACATTGTTGCGAAGGCAAACGTTGGTTATAAGCCAGGCAGTGGTGGTAATGGTGGTAGAATCGAACCCAAATTGCATGGACGGTCTTTCATCTAAGATATCAGTACTGAAATTATAATA
This sequence comes from Candida labiduridarum, assembly GCA_030572435.1. Taxonomy (NCBI): domain Eukaryota; kingdom Fungi; phylum Ascomycota; class Pichiomycetes; order Serinales; family Debaryomycetaceae; genus Candida; species Candida labiduridarum. The sequence goes on from JAJLZW010000048.1 coordinate 4,291, forward strand.
ACGGCTACATTCTACGAACTAATAATAATAAATGGTGCTCATCTTGTAACGAGTGTATATATTTTTTTAATATCCGACTCAGTCCACGTGACTTCCACCCCACTTAATTTTTTTTTTATTATTATTATTCGTATTATTATTATTGTTCTTGCTGTCGATGATGGTTATTATCGTGTCATTCTAAGAACTTCTTCCGGAGAGATGTTTATCCTGAGGCCATCCATCCATCGAGCGTTACTTTTTCATTCTATGGCCTTCCGCGGAAACTAGGTCCCATAGCATCCGTTCTATTTCCAGAACACAAAACACTCCGACCCAGTAAACAAGGACTCTAGAGAACTATACTGTCGAAGCAGTACAAAACAGAGCAATCGAAGGCAAACTAAATCAAAGCAAAACTATTTGAATCAGAATTTCATTGTGCGCTGAAATTTTTTTTTTTTTTTTTTTCTACGGTAGCAATTTCAAAACCCAAGTGTAAACACAATTTTAATTGGCCACTCAAAAAATTTTCTACCACCAACCTAGTCTTTGCTTTTTTCTTTCAAACCCGTTCCATTAGCCCTTTCACTTCATTTCATTTGTAAGGACGAGCATGTCTTTCCAAGATCTTATTCCTGTTGTTAACAAGCTTCAAGATATCGTCACCACCACGCTGTTGGCTGATATCGACTTGCCAATCTTGGCAGTAGTTGGGTCCCAATCGTGTGGGAAATCTTCCGTGTTGGAAAACATCGTGGGTAAAGACTTCTTGCCCAGAGGTACTGGGATCGTTACCAGAAGACCGTTGGTGTTGCAGTTGATCAATATCAGTGAAGACGATCCTCGTGTTAAAAAGGTTCCTGAGTCGGTGCCTGAGGAACAAAGGCGAGCTGCATACTCAGATTCCCTGGACGAGGTCAATTTAGAAGACCATATAAGAAAAATGAATGGTGGCACCAAGAAACCTGCTGCCGAATGGGGGGAGTTTTTGCATATTCCAAACAAAAGGTTTTACGACTTTCATGACATTAGAAGGGAGATCGAAGCAGAAACTTTGAGAATCGCAGGACAAAACAAAGGTATCAGCAGATTACCTATAAATCTTAAAATTTTCAGTCCAAATGTTTTGAACTTGACTTTAGTCGATTTGCCAGGTTTAACGAAGATTCCAATCGGGGATCAACCTACCGATATTGAAAGACAAACGAGAAATTTGATTTTGGAATATATTTCCAAGCAGAATTGTATAATATTGGCCGTGTCTCCAGCTAATGTGGATTTGGTGAATTCTGAGTCACTTAAATTGGCTAGACAAGTTGATCCAACCGGGAAGAGAACCATTGGTATATTGACAAAATTGGACTTGATGGACCAAGGTACGAATGCATTGGATATTTTGAAGGGTAACGTGTATCCATTAAAATTGGGGTTCATTGGTATTGTCAATCGTTCACAACAGGATATTTCTGAGAATAAATCATTAGAGGAATCATTATTTGCAGAACAGCAATTCTTTTTGAATCACCCAGCTTATAGAATCATTGCTAGTAAATGTGGTACAAAATACTTAGCGCAAACTTTGAATAAGATTTTGATGAATCACATTAGAGATAGATTACCAGATATCAAGGCCAAATTGAACACGTTAATTGGACAAACCGAACAAGAATTGGCTTCGTACGGGGATCTTCCAGAATTTGGTTCTTCAAAAGAATCCCATGGAGCTACCATTCTTTCATTAATGACGAAATTTTCCAATTCTTTTGTCGGTTCTATTGAAGGTTCCACAGTTAATGAAATTGCCACCAAGGAATTGTGTGGAGGTGCCAGGATTTATTACATTTATAACGAAATTTTTGGATCTCAATTAGCTTCGATCAATCCAACCCACAATTTATCCATCAACGATATTAGAACTGCTATTAGAAACTCCACTGGTCCTAGACCTTCATTATTTGTGCCAGAATTGGCATTTGATATATTGGTGAAGCCACAAATTAAGTTATTAGAAGATCCTTCTCATAGATGTGTTGAATTGGTTTACGAGGAATTGATGAAAATTGTTCACAATGTTTGCTCATCAGATATCGCCACGGAAATGAACAGATACCCAAGATTGCAAAACAAATTGATTGAAGTTGTAAGTGATTTATTGAGAGAAAGATTGGGCCCAACTATTAAATATGTCGAATCATTGATTGAAATCAATAAGGCATATATCAACACCAACCATCCAAATTTTGTTGGAGCTGCTAAAGCCATGAGCATAGTTGTTGCTGAACGTGAAAAGCAAAAAGAATTTGAGCTGTCAAGTAGATTAAGATTGGCAAGTGAAAGAATATTAAACAAGCAAAGAATTGAAGAAGAGGAAGAAGGGGAAGAAGAAAAAGAAAAAGAAAAATCGCCGGAAAAGCAAATGCAAGATCTTGAAGCTGATATTAGATCAATTGATGAAGAGCTTCCAGGTAAGCATAGACGTGCAACATCATCCAACATCGCCCACTCAGTTAAATCTGAATCATCAAATTCACATAGTCACCCACAACAAGTTCATGTTCATCAAGAATCATACTTGAATTATTTCCTTGGAAAGGATCCAAATGTTGTTCATCAACATTTACAAACACAGGCACAATTAAACCCAACCCCATTCAAATTCCCACACCCTCAAGATTCATCTTCATTGCAATTTAATACTAACTATCTTAATGGAGGAACCACGGCACATATGGCACCTCATGTTAACGATTTTAGTAAGATGTCATTATCGGAATCAAATGAAAGTTCATTTGAAAGTGATGAAACCATCCATGAATTGAGCGAAAGGGAACAAATGGAATGTGAATTGATTAGAAGATTGATTATATCATATTTTAGTATTATTAGAGAAACTATTCAAGACCAAGTACCTAAGGCAATTATGTGTTTGTTGGTGAATCATGTTAAACAACATATTCAAAATAGATTGGTTGTTAAATTATACAATGAGAATTTATTTGAAGAATTATTGAAAGAAGATGAGGGAATTCAAGCTGAACGTGAAAAATGCTTAGAATTGTTGAATACTTATAGAGAAGCTTCTGATGTTATCAGTGAAGTATTCTAATTTAATAATTCGAAAGGTTACAGAAAAAAAAATTAAATGATAAACGAGTCATATTTATTGGGGGTTATATTATTATTATTCTTATTATTCTTATTAGTCTACTATTTTGTACATGTAAATACAAATATATATATATAAGTAAATATAAATTATTATTAATATCATTCTTATTCACATTTGTTACTTCAAATATAGATCGGATACTTCTTTTCTTCTTGAATAATTCAAATAATTCTTCATCAATTCATGAAATTTCAAACTGAATTTCCCATCATCATCGCTATCAATTCCACTACCGCGAGTATGATTACTAACGTTATCCAGATTTAAAAATTTATAGATTTCATCATTAGTAGACAATTTCAATAAACTCCCCAGTAAACATTTCAAAATTGCTAAAGTTAAACAAGGCAAGAATAAAACTTGATCTTCAATCAATAAATTATCAAAAATTCTAAACCAATTATCCAAATTAATCAATTTCAATTCAAGAAATAGCGTTAACCACCAATTCATGGTAATTATTTCAATCTCGACATTTAATTTAACAAAATGATGGTATAATTCAGGAATCATTTTCTTTAATAATTGATCTTTCAACCTTACGTTATCTTCATGGATTTCGTTAATACTATTAAAGAAACATTTGGTGTTGTTGTTATAACTAGGTAGGATTTCTTCAATTAATGCAATGAATAACCAAAATACTTCTTTCTCATCTTCACAACTCTCCTCCTCTTGGTCTGCTCTTTGTAATCCTAATAGTAATGTACCGACGATTTTGTTCATACCTTGTACATACCCAATGTGTGGATATTTCTTAACAAATGCATATAGAATCCTTTGCAATTTATAAAAATTAATTCCTGGCTTGAGTTCAAAAATATTATTGAAATAATAATTGGAAGGTAATGTCCGATGTACATCCAAATTAATCTGTTCGATATTCTTTTCAATAATCTTGTTGTTCTTAGTGCTAGTATTTAATAATTCTTGATACTCGCCATTGATTCGAAGATTATTCTTGGCTCCAGATAAATCCAACCATAAATATCTATATCTCAAGGGGATACCGAATTGATTTATCAAATTCACCAAGGGAAAATAATAATAATAATACGGATGATGACTCAAATTAATTCCCCGAACTCCTAATAAGCTAGACGAATTGTCCTCACGTTGAATTGAATTAAATAAAAACGTATACTTTATATCCTTCATTAGAAGATCCCATTTCGTATCAAAATATAAGTTTATATCATCATGAATTTGTGAAATTTGTTTTAATTGATCAATTAGTCGTGATTTATTATTTTCGTTGATCAATATTCCTAATGGTTCCTTTGATTCAGGTGGCGATTCCAGGGATTCTGATGATTCCAGTGATTCCGATGAAGAGGCATTATTCCGTTCTTGTTTATCACTTCCTAATGCTGCTGATATTGTGGTTGAAGTTGATGACAAACGTATTGAAGATCGTCTGATTTGTTTGATAAACCCATATTTGTCTATTTCCATATTATCAATTTTAGAATTTGGTATTTGTGTTATGGGAGGCGGTATTAGTAGTAATTTTGATTTCTTTCTTCGAATACTTTGTAATTCAAGTGGTAATTCTTGGGAATTGTCAAATGAAAAACTATTGTTATCACATTCATATTCGTTATCATTGACATTCCAATTCTTAATCGATTCAAATTCATCGTCCAGCAAAATCTGATCTTCATCCACCTCATCATTTGGCTTCTCTATCCTGCCATCTTCAACTTCTTTCAAATATCGTTCAATTTCATCATGGGATATATGATTCAATAACAATTTATACAACTTCCCTTCTCTACTCCTATTCAGCCGTAGTCTCTTTAACTCATTCTCTTTCTCTAATAAATCTTGTGACAATTTTTTAATCAATCCAATGGAATCACAATTAAATCGATTCGATATTAGTTGATTGATCTCCACAGGTTCTAAATTATGAATATTGGAAATAATAACATCTTTACTAGTATCATTTGATATATTACATAGGAGCGATGATTGTGGATTAAATGACGTGTTTGAAGTTGAACTCTTCATGGTGAAATATACATCATAATAGTCTTGTTCCTTCCTATTGTGTGAGATGTGTTATGTGATGGTAGTGGTGGTGTGTAAATTAGTTGATTATGTATTTGTTTTTGTTTTCTGTTCTTTTATCGCGTAACTTCCGATTACTAAAAAAAAATTAAACTGCTGTGGAATAGATATTCCTACAGAAATAGGAAACTACAAGCAAAGCAAACTTCTCCTGTGATTGTAAACATATTTCAGGAAAGTTGGATCACTTATGGACCCAACCAGTTTAAAAAAAAAATGTGTAAATCTCTTTGTAAAGCGTTCCGTCCTTATGCAGGGGAAATGCTAATTTTCTCTGTAATTTTAAAAGTTGACAAGTTCCGAACCGGCGTCCACATTACACACGAGGCACAATGCTTAACCAATTCGGCTACGGGAAAAATTCCCAACTATGTTGTATAATCTAAGTACTTCTAAACAATAACAATAACCAGGACAGTGACAGAAGCAATAACTGAATCTGTACTTAGTAATATACAAAGTAAGCTCTTAAAAATGATAATATATTTCGATAACAAGTAAAATCCTATAAAACTATATAAAGCAAATTGGGGAATTTGCTACTTCTTATATACTTGGAAAGCAAAGTCAAGTATTAATATAATTAGGTAACTAATTTACCAGAATTAGCTAACTCGTGATAACACCATAATTGATATTAGCTAACTCATTATAACACCATAATTGATATTAGCTGACTACTAGTGACACCACAATTGTATTTCCGTTAAGGCGGATATACAACAAATTTGCAAATTGCGCATTAATACTATATATTATTTCTACAGATATAGAAGCCCAAGTCACAAGTAGTAGAAGTAGTGTATAAGGATCCAATATTGTAAATGGCACAGTGATGTAGTATTGTAGATGGAAATACAGTATTATGACTATATAGACTGTAAGTATATAGTAGTAGTTACCGCTGTATTATTATTGTGATCTTATCTCACGTCTCTTAGTAATGTATTGATTATATTAGTTTTATAGTTATTCTCTTGGTTAGTTCATTAGATATATTGTTAGATGTTCTCATTAATTGTATTAGTTAATCAATATCTTAAAATATCCAATGGGAATATCGTCTACTATTTATAGTTATCATACAATTATTTTATCTTGAACTGATATTTCGGCGTAACCCGCTAGGCATGTAGTATCTGGGTATGTTTAATATAGTGCGTTTAAGTGAGTACAAACATCTGAGTACAATCAAAAGTTTCGTAATACGTGACCAAGTAATTTGATACCAGTAATTTATGCCATATCGTATGAATAAAAGTAAAAGTAAAAAGACTGTATTCTTTTTTTTTTTTTTGATTTTTTGCAGTTATTCCTTAAGAAAAGACATCCCTGGGCTCCAAAAAAATTGACCAACAAACGGAAATCTCAAATAACCTCTTTGTTCCTGTACCTAGCTTACAACTCATTAGGAAACGCAATACTGTACAAGTCAATCGAATACTTAACTCATGGCTGCAATTGATTGAAGTTATCTACATCATGGTATCTAAAAATAACCATGCTTCTTATTTTGTGTACGTAGAACAATAGATTGTTAATATGGGGTTATCGTAATTTGATAGTACCTTCAGATGGTGAATCAAAACCACCTAAGTTTGCGCTGTTAACATCTTTTACATGAGACGTTATCGTATGCTGAATATCACCTCATGATACTATCGTGTATTTTTTTATTTTCAACAGTTAATGCAAAAACTAGACTAAAAAAGCATTGCATAAACTAATTGCACTACAGAGCATCTACATATAACCGACGAGTAGTTTCCTTCTTTGTATATAGTCCCCTCCACTCCCCACATATTCATCCCTTGTTCTCCTTGTCTTTTTATCGTACGAACGAACAGAGATCTAAAAAAAGAAGTATAGATCTCACTCTCCCCCACTGTGTGTTTGTGTTTCTTGTTGGTGATGATTTACGAGTAATTTTTTTTTCTACCCCATTTCTACTTTGACCTTCCTTGCTTTTAAATTGCAGAGTCTGGACTTCTAGATACATAGTGCCGGAGAATACAGTCTTTTTACATTTGATTCAGACGAGTATGACAAAATTATTCGGACTATTTGTAAAAAAAATAAGATCGTATTAAGGCGGTCAAATTTATTAGTACCAATGCTCACCAAATATTCATAATACGTGACCAAATAATTTCACACCAAAAATGTATGGTATATGGTATGAACAATTGCTGTTACGTGGTATGAACAATTGCTGTTACGTGGTATGAACACAATTTATCAATTACTATGAATAAAATATTTTGCAAAGTACGAATAATTTAGTTGCTAGTACGAACAATAATCTTTCATTTAGTGTGAACTGAAAATAAAAACACTGTACTTACTAACCCTTTAGTCCCTGTTCCTTTATTGTTTTTTTTTCTATTTAAATCCTTATTTTTAATTTTTGTGTACAATATATATACAGTCTTTTTGCTTTTTTTTCATACCAGTGATCATTAATTTTTATACTAGTGCGCCAGAATTATTTGTACCAACTCTAGTAAATAATTTAATACCAGTGCGTCAAAATTATTAATACCAATGAAAGATATATTTTAATACTAGTGCTCACTAATTGTTCAAACCAATTTTGGCTGCTTTTTGGTATGAAAATTAAGGGTCACGTGTTATGAATAATTTTGTCGCATTAGTATGAACAATATTGTCCGCCTTAGTATGAACATTTTCTTACAAGTAATATGAACAATTTTGTCTTACATGTATGAATAATTTTGGCGCGTTAGTTTGAATTAAAAATAAAAAGACTGTATAAGTAGTTTCATAATAAAATTGGATAAGGCGCCATTGAAGAATAATTTTTTAATGTACATTTTTCATGGCAGTTCGCTTATTCCTTCTATTACTATTCTACTATTCAATTTATCCGTTACTATACATTACTCTTAATGGTTTAAGAAGTTCAAAATTTTTTATGATGTGGCAAGGTAGGATCACATAAGCGCAAGGCAGAAGAAGAAACATAGCAAAGGGACCTCAATAAGAAGAACAAGACGAAAATGAAGAAACAGTGGAAGAGGGGTTTGTGATTGAAGCGAATGAAATTTTCAAAAAATGAACCCACTTAGTTCATATGCGATGTGGACTAAAATATGTACGTACTATGTACATAATTGAAAATCTAAATATAACCAAAGTAAAACCAGTTTGCTCAATGAAACTTACTAGATGTTTCTCCATATCCCATTACAAAGCAACGAAGTGCCCACCAATGGCGAGCACATGGGTTATGGACTATGGGTAGTGCATGGAGAAGTACTATGGAACTATTTCAGGAACCAAAATTGTAATTAGGGGGAAAAAACTCTCCTTGTTCCGGGGTTATGAATTTTACTTATTATTTTATTGTATTGTAATGTATTGTATTATATTTCGACCGACGTTGAATGGTTAGAAATTAAGATTATTAATTACAAAGCTTAGCAAGGTTCCCAAGTGACGCAGGAGGGAGGAAGAAGATGCTACGTGGTAAGTTCCCCTTCCACAGCCTTTTTTCAATTTCTATAGTTCATATTTCTTACCCTTTAATTTCGGCATTTGCCTTGGAATTGGAAATGGAATGGACACATCTGTAGCACTTATCGGCAATTTCGAAATGACAAAGTTCTGCGCCGTTTATTATTACTATGGTATTTTGTATGGCCCTAGCGTGGCCAGTTGATATTGTGTATACTGATGATCAAGTACAGTCGTGTTTATTGGGTAAATTGCTTTTTTGAAGTTACAAAATCGCCGTAACACAAAGTCCAATCCTGCATATTCGCATGCGACGTTGACCACAGATACAACCCACGAACATCACTGACTTATATAAATAGTTATCACCGATTTCCAAAGCCAACTCTTTAAAACTCACAGCAAGAAAAATTTTCATCACTCCTTTCTTCTTTTCTTATTAGTAGCAGTGTGTTGATACAAGGTATTACAAAGTCATTCCATATCAATTCTTGATATTACATCACCGGTTCTATTTCCATCATCTTCATAGCTAATTATAAATTCTTTTTATTATTTTTTTTTATTCCCAAGGTAACACTCTGTATTTCTTTATATCACCATCAACAACAACGGCAAGAAGAATTACAAGCCAACGATAACTCCATATTCAAGTGCCTAGCTATCTATAATTCAGAACTACTATTCATATTTCAGGATTTCAATATTCAAATCAATTCCATTATCTAACAAGACTTACCTCATCTTCAATCTCACACATACACTGCATATACAGAAATGAAAATGCTATTTAGCTCAAGGCTGCCTTACCTTAAATATCTTGCAGTATTACTCACAGTTGTTACAATTTATCTATTGACTCATGGCAACAGCAGTTACAACATCATCAACAATAGCAATGCATCTGATATAGCACAACAAAAGCAAACAGAGCAGAAACAACAACAGCAACCACCAGCATCACCGGATCAACCAGTTAAGGTTCCTGAAGAATTGAAAAAGGAACTTGAAACAAAACCGGAAAAACCTGTCGCTGATGCAAAGAACGACAAGGAGAATACAAAAGAACAACAAGTTCAACAAGCCACCCCCGAAAAACCAAAGGAAGCTGAAAAACCAAAGGAAGCTGAAAAACCAAAAGAAGGTGAAAAACCAAAACAAACCACAGCCAATGAGAAAGAGAACAAAGTTGCCACCTTTGATAAATCTCAAAAAGTAAAGGCCACTTTCGTCACCTTAGCGAGGAATGAAGAATTATATGACTTGATTAAATCAATTCGTACAGTTGAAGATCGATTCAATAGAAAATTCAATTATGATTGGGTGTTTTTAAATGATAAAGAATTCACACAAGAATTCAAAGATTTAACTTCGGCGATTGTATCTGGTAAGACCAAATATGGGAAAATACCGAAAGAGCATTGGTCATATCCCGATTGGATTGATTTGGAAAAAGCTGAGGAAACTAGGAAAAATATGAAAATAGCCAAGATTATCTATGGTGATAGTGAAAGTTATCGACATATGTGTAGATTTGAAAGTGGGTTTTTTTGGAGAAATGAATTATTAAATGAATACGATTGGTATTGGAGAGTTGAACCTGGTATTGATATTCATTGTGATTTGGATTATGATTTGTTTAAATATATGGAAGATAATAATAAAGTTTATGGGTTCACTATTTCCATTCATGAATTTAGAAAAACTATTGAAACCTTATGGGAAAGAACCAAAGAATTCATAAAAGAAAACCCTCAATATATTGCCAAGGATAATTTTATGGATTTTATCAGTGATGATAAAGGTGAAACTTATAATTTATGTCATTTCTGGTCCAATTTCGAAATTGCCAGTTTGAAATTCTGGAGAGGTGAAGCATATACGAAATATTTTGAACATTTAGATAAATCAGGTGGATTCTTTTATGAAAGATGGGGTGATGCTCCAATTCATTCCATTGCCGCAAGTTTATTTTTATCAAAAGATAAGATCCATTATTTTGATGATGTTGGTTATAGACATGGGGTTTATACTCAATGTCCATTGAATGCCCAATTCAGATACGATCATAAATGTCATTGTAGTCCGGATAATGATTTCACCTTCAGAGGCTATTCATGTGGTAAGAAATATTATCAAGTCATGGGTTTGGAAAAGCCAGAAGAATGGGTTAATTATCAATAGATAAATCGATAACACACTTACTCATACTAATAGTTGAATCTGCCAGGCTACGGCTATTATCATAACTATTGTAATTATATTGTTTTATACTTTTTATTTCAATAGAAACATTTTGTACATTATTTTACTATTCCTGTTTTCACCTACTTACAATCCAGTCCAGAAGTACCCTTTATCAACAGTAAATGATGCAACCAATGGAGTGTTGTCACTTGAATTACCTACCAATATGTTATATTCACCATTTTGAACTGACCATTCTTCAGTATATTCATCAAAGAATGCCACAGAATATTTAATAGGTAAGCTCAATGCAACAGTTTTAGATTCTTTAGGTTTCAATTCAATTTTCTTAAATCCTTTCAATTCTTTCACTGGTCTAATAACATCACTTTCAACTTTACTAACATATGCTTGAACAACTTCTGAACCAGTTATATCTCCAACATTAGTAACAACAACAGATACATTAACTTTAGCATCTTGGTTCTCACCAACTACTCCAATTGTAAGATCTTTGAATTCAAATTTAGTATATGACAATCCAAATCCAAATGGGAATGCAACTTCTTTTTGCAATTTTTCATAATATCTATATCCAACAAAGATATCTTCCCCATACAACACTCTACCTCTTTCAGTCTTGAAATTCAAATAAGTCGGATTATCAATTCCTTTTTTAGGGAATGTCAATGACAATTTCCCATTGGGGTTAACATCACCAATCAATACATCAGCAATGGCATTACCAGCTTCATTGCCTCCATACCAACAGTGAATCAAACTTTTAATTTTATCCAAGTGGGGGAATTCAAGGGGGGTTCCTGATTGATTTACAATAACGGTATTTGGATTAGCATTGATCACAGCGGTGATTAATTCATTTTGTAATCCTTCTAATTCCATATGTGGACGATCATATGATTCCGATTCCCAATCTTGATTTAATCCAGTACACAAGATGACTTTATCCACAGATTTGGCAATTTCAACAGCATGGGAAATTTCTTGTTCACGATCAATCACTTTGGCCATACCAAGACTAATACCACCTCCGAAATATTCCGCGCCACTGTTTCCCAAAGTATATGTTGGTGATGAACCGAATTCAACGGTTATTTTATAAGTTTTACCTTTGGTCAAATTAACAGTGCCCCTTTCTTCGATAGTACCACAATTGAAGAAAGAAACCCCCTTGGTTTGTTTTGTCTTGTTATCAACAACCAATTTCCCATCAATGAACAATTCTGCTGTTCCAACTACTGCCAATCCAAATGCATATTCAGCACTTTCTTCAGGAGTGAATTCACTTTCAAAATCTATATAGTATAATCCAGATGTGGGGATTTTATCATTATAATAATCGACTAAATGGAAACTTGATTGGTCGAGATCATAATCATCAATTAATGTTCGATTTGTAGTGCCATTTGGTTCGAGATAGAATTTCATCAGATATCCGGATTCACCTGTTCTCGAATTCTGAACTTGTTGACCCAATCCTGGTAAATATTTATGGGCATAACAACCAACAGTATACTTGGGGGAAGTAGATAACTTGGCAGAGATTGAGGCATATGGCGTGGTAGTATAGTATGCTCTTAAAGAAGCGGATCCACCTCCACAGTATGCAGCAATTTTAGCGTTCGGACCAATGACAGCAATGGAGTCGTTTTTATTCAATGGTAACAAATTATCCTCGTTTTTCAACAATACAATTGAATCTTGAGCCAATTTACGTAATAATGCTCGTGTTTCAGGAGTATTGTTTTTAGTATCTTCAGGAGCATTTTCAGCAACTCCAGAATCAGCCAAGGCTCTTTGGACCAATTTCAAAACATGTTTAACTCTTTCATTCAAATACTTGATATGTAACTCCTTAGTTTTGATCATATGACCAACTTCATTAACTGTTCTAAACGTTGATGGACCAGGCATTTCCAAATCCAATCCATTTTCAATAGCATCTTTACTAGTATACGTGCCAAACCAATCACTCATAATCAACCCATCTTTCCAACCCCATTCTTCTCTAATCAACTCTTCCAAGTATTGCTTATTTTGCGACATATGAACCCCATTCAATTTATTATATGATGTCATCAAACAACTAGGTTTAATATCATGAAATAAAATTCTAAACGGTTCCAAATAAATCTCTCTAATTGCCCTTTGCATCACAATCGAATCACTTGAATTTCTTTCATTTTCTAAATCATTACAAAGAAAATGTTTTGGAGTACTTCCAATTCCTGAATTTTCAATACCTTGAACAATAAAACTAGCAATTTTACCGGTTAAATATGGATCTTCACTGAAAGATTCAAATCCTCTACCTCCCAATGGTCCCCTCTGGATATTCATCGTGGGGCCCAAAATCACATGAGTTCCTTTATGTTTAGCTTCAAGAGCCATTAATTTCCCACTTTCATACATCAATTGAGTATCGAAAGTAGCAGCAAGACCAGTACCACAGGGGAAACAAGCTGCTGGCACCGAATTAAAGAATTTTGTTCCACGGATACCATTGGGACCATCAGAAAATCTCAAACTTGGAATATTTAATTCAGGAATGGGGTATGTGTGCCAGAAATCCTTACCGGCAATTAAATTGATTTTATCTTCTAATGACAATTTCTCTAAAATTTCATCAACGTTGAATGTATCTGATCTAGTAGTCATTGTAAATGGTATTGCCTTTCTGTTGATGGATTCTTTGATCCATTGAATGTAGACAAACGTGAAATAAGGAGAAGGAGTGGTTTATATATAGTCTTTTTTTTTATGACGAATAGGGGATAGAAAAAGCGGAATATTAGAAATGGAATAATTAATAATAGTAACAATTATGTTATTAACATTTGTGGGATGGTGGGAGGGGGTTATGTTTAAAACTCTATTTTGAATTCTCGGAAAATTATACCGCGTTGACTATGTCGTTATACACAAGAAATTTTGTGGTGGGGGAAAAATGAATCTCCGGTAGTTAGCCACTTACTACCAGAACGACCAATAGCGATTTTTTTTTTGCGAAGGAATAACAATCGGTTTGTTCGTTCCAGATATGATATGTCCACCGATTTATTATTTATTGTTATTATTTTTATTTCAGCCAAACGTCGAGAAGGAAGGTCAAAATTGGAATGGCCCGAGTTAGGCAAATAATGATTGCAAAAGTAACACCACCAACTAATCCAACCAATCAACATCCATTAACGAACCGACCACTAAGAAAAACTCTAACTACAAGACAATTACGTTATGATATGTTATATGTTATGTTATGATACGAAATAATCTCTCGGAATTACTACTAATAGTAAATCAGGTCGGTTAGAATTCTTGGAAATTTTTCATCATACTGGTCTTTATTCTCTTCAAGATTGTGTTCGTATTGGCTTATATTAGCTTTTTTCGCAATGAATTAACTTTTGGTGTACAGCAAAAACTCCTCCCCACATTCCCACCAGGGCTAGTAACTACGCCAACCTTTTTGTTGAACAATTCAAGAACATATCTTGAGCGTAAGGCAAAAGAAAGTGGGGGTAATATAAATAGGAGTAAGTGTTATATAGGAAGGAATTCCATAGTCGGATTAATCTCCGAAATCTAAGCGTTCTTCTCGGGAGTAGGCACGAAATTTTTTTTTACGATATAAGACTAGTTTCCCACATGTTCGATTTTGGGTTGCCTTCTTTTTTTCAGATTAGTATTGGTAACCAAGGCAAGATGAAGAAGAATGACAGGAACTATTGTTGCAGGATGTATAGGTCAATGACATGACATATTACCAACAGTGCATACCATTTAGAGCCCCACTACATACTGCTTCATCCTACCCTTTTGTGCCTTGCGGAAGAAAAGTGATCAAGGCATACACCAAGAATGAAGAAACAGTCAAGTATTATTCTTTCTCCGCTACCAAGATATAGCATCATAGAGAATGCATAAGAACACGCCTTCCACCACTAGGACCACCGTGGGGACGATGTCATCAGCGTCTTCTTCCTCATCGTCATAAATTACGAGAAAACGATACGATAACTTGACTTCGTCTACTGGCTAAACAAAATATATGGAATATAATAATAATATTATTATTGAACTATTAATAGTTGAACAGTTCTACTGGTCCAGCTCCAACTGGCTGAACGTAAGCTAGGGTGAGTTTTTCTTTGAATGTATCAAAAAGCTATACTGGAAGTACAATACGAACAATAGAACGAAGATGTTTTGTATATAATTAAAAAAAATTCATCTAAATGGATCGAATTAATTTCCCAATTAAGAAAGCAACTAAAAAGGAAAAACTATTGATATTTTGTATAGGAAAATTCAGAAAATAAAATTATACCTAACCCTGTTACAATATTATCTAATTTCAGTTGAAATTTGCAAGCAAAAAAAAAAATGGAACATCCAAGACGGAGTGAGACAAAGATGAAGTCAGGGTTCGGGATGCGAATGTGGGAAGGGCAAATTCCCCCAAAGAAGAACAAGAATAAGAAAAAAGGAATGTAAATGGCGATGGTTTTGTGATAATTCTATAAAAATAGAATAGAGCACAAAAGACCTGACAATAATAACAAGTGTAGTGTGAGTAGTTGTAATAATTAGGGTATACTAGCGCAATGGGGATAAGACGGACATGCGATGAGATTGGATTTCAATGAAATTGAGCAAATTACAATCAGAGTAAGACAGACGAAGAAGAAGAGAGGCAAGAAAGCTTTGGAGGCTGTATAAAGTCTAAAAAAACATTATAGACCGTGGATACAGTGGACATGTCAGGCATACTATTGAACTAGTAGATGGTCGTGTCCCGCAGCAATGGAAAAAAAAAAAAATAAAACGAACAGCAATGCCATTAACAATTATGGCGTTAGTATCAACGTTAGCAGATGTAATTCTTCGTACGAACAGTAATAGCAATAAATCATTGGAAAGTGAAAGAGTAACAGCAAATCCTTTCTTTTGTTTCTATATTTTTGTGAATATGGTAAATGGATGTTCTTTAAGTAAGAATATATGGGTATATATGGGTATAGATATAGATGTATAAGTTTGGAAGCCCAAGTTGGTAAAATAATAAGAAGCGCATCTTTACACTTCATTGGTGGTTCTGTGTATTAAGAGAGCACACGGTTAATATTATTACTATTACTATTATACTTTACTATTACAATTACTGTTACGATTGGCTGTATTGTGATTCTTCTTTCTAGTACTGGGAATCGTTTTTGTACGCATTGACACGTATCATTTGTTTAACACGTATCTTTCAACAACGCCTATTGTCTCTTCCTCACTTTCAACCCTCCCACTAACTAGACACCGAAAAAAAAAAAAATTTATCATTTTCATTTTGTTTCTTAATTCCCTTTGTTTCTTTTCTTTTCCCTTTTTCCTTTCCTCTCTTATAACTATACTTCAATTATGGCTTCTACTAGATCTAATGCACGTCTCATTAGGTTTGGGATTTTCGCTCTTGTATTAATTGGTTGTGGTTACATCTTAACCAGAGGTTCGTCCTTCCAACCACCAAACTACCAATCCTCAAGTGCTCCGGCTGCTCAAAAACAACAACAACAAGCACGTACAGTTAACAAAGGTGTCGACATTCCAACCGGCAAGGCTAAGGGTCCATTGCAAAAATTCAAAGTTCTTGAAGGTAACGAACTTGAACCTGTTCCTCAAAAAGATATCCCAGATGATTATTCTTCCAACGACAAAGTTAAGGCTACCTTTGTTACTTTGGCTAGAAACTCCGATTTGTACTCTTTGGCTGAATCAATTAGACATGTCGAAGATAGATTCAACAAGAAATTCCACTACGATTGGGTCTTTTTGAATGATGGTGATTTCGATGACAATTTTAAAGAAACCGTCACTGGTTTAGTATCCGGTCAAGCTAAGTTTGGTAAGATTCCAAAAGAACACTGGTCTTATCCTGAATGGATTGACCAAGAAAAGGCTGCTTTGGTTCGTGAACAAATGAGAGAAAAGAAGATCATTTATGGTCATTCCGAAAGTTACAGACATATGTGTAGATTTGAGAGTGGTTTCTTCTGGAGACAAGAATTATTGAATGATTACGAGTACTACTGGAGAGTTGAACCAGATATTAAATTGTTCTGTGATATCGACTATGATGTTTTTAAATGGATGAAGGATAACAGCAAATCTTATGGTTTCACTATTTCTTTGCCTGAATATAAGGAAACCATCCCAACCTTGTGGAAAACTACCAAAGAATTTATTGACAAAAACCCTCAATATTTGGCTCCAGACAACTTGATGGAATGGGTTTCTGATGATAAAGGTGAAAGTTACAATGGATGTCATTTCTGGTCCAATTTCGAAATTGGTTCTTTGAACTTCTGGAGAGGTGATGCTTACAGAAAATACTTTGAATACTTGGATAAAGCTGGTGGTTTCTTCTATGAAAGATGGGGTGATGCTCCAGTCCATTCCATTGCTGCTGCTTTGTTCTTGCCAAAAGACCGAGTCCATTTCTTCGAAGATGTTGGTTATTACCATGTTCCTTTCACTAACTGTCCAGTTGATAAAGACGTTAGATTAGCAAGAAACTGTAATTGTGATCCAAAGAATGATTTCACTTGGAGAGGTTATTCTTGTACTACTAAATATTACACCCTCAACAATTTCAAGAGACAAAAGAATTGGGAAAAATATACCGGTTAGATGAGGTGAAGATGATTGATAATCGATGATCAATCAAAACACAAGAGGGAGATATCGATGTCTATTATTCATGTACACATATATTATCATATCACGTGACTTTGACTTATCTTGAAATTTTGGTTATATATATATATATCTGTCTACATATTTACAAAAAAAAAATATATTAGTTATCAGTTGAGTAAGGGGGGACTACCGGAGATATTTCGGCATTTTAGATCTAGGTGGGTCCGAGGGATCACAATAAGATCAACAAGCGCCGCCAGAACCATTGTCACCACAATTATACATCTATCTCCGCTTTGAAGACTACTCAAATAGAGGAAAAGATGACGGGAGAGATTTTCAAGTAGTTAGTGGCATTGTCATGGTCATTGTTGATGATTGAAGATCATCTATACTAAACTTCACTAAATGGATATTATTTAACAATGGGAGAGAGAGCGTGTGTGTCAATTGACGGAAATTATATTCACCATTTAAATCCTTTTGTGGGAGTCGAGGATACATGCTAGAAAGGTATATTCAAAGATTATTATATTGTTTACTATTTTCTATGGAATCCAATGAGATCATTTGATAATGCAATTTGATTTCTTTTGATTTCTGCCTCGTGGCAATAACCAACTTTCTTTTTGCAGCAGTATCTGTTGAGACTTCCTTTGTGTGAGTTCATCTTGTTTTTGTTCCTTCTATTGCTGTTATTGTGTGTGGCGTATATGTGTTGATTATGGAAATGGGGGAATTTTATGAATATGTGAACATTCTAATTAGAAACATAAAATACATGAAGAATTTTAATGTACAGTTTCCTGATTTGGTTGTTGTGAAAATGGATATTGACAAGTTCGTGAGAGTGTGTATGGGCATAATTATTAATTATGACATGCTGGATAGGATATGGGTGTTGTCATGTTGATCATTGTGTTGAGGATCTTGTGGATCATTGCGTCGTGGAGTTGTTGTGGACGAATCATGGACTGGTGGCTCATCTCCAGTGTCTGGAGGACCTGACATAATTAGCAGTTTGATTAGCTTATGCTCTAAAAGAAGAGAAATTAGATTACAGAATAAATCTTATCTTGAGATTCTAAATCTTGTTTACTGTCTTGTTGCATATAGAAAAACTTCGTAGTCTTTTTTTTTTGCAACTAACCGAGTCGTGTATACTTACAAGGCAAGTAAACGTGTTTCTCTGACAACGACTGGTACCGCTCTCTTGCAACTCAAGAGTATTGCAGCCAATACAAATGTAGAAAAAGTAAAAGCTGGGAAATATCCGAGCAATGAACATGTAACATTATAGTACTAAACCCAAATTAAACTCTCTTATTTAAAACTACAGCTATCATAACTGATGATCCTTAATAGCGACCTGTCCCAAGAAGACCACGACGTTGACTTCCCCAATCCACCCTTCGCCAAGTAAATTTGTTTCGTGATCGTTCTGTCAGTGGGAACATCCAAGCATCCGCCCGTCCAGAACGTACTAGGATTTGATCGTCAGTTTTATGAGTCCCCTTTTCACATTCATCAACAAGCTTACTGCGTTTCTAATTGACGTAAGCTATTCCCCTTTGCTCGTAAGGTCCTGTGAAGTTATTGCCAGCTTGGATACAGAATTGATCAATCTTAATCTCATCGGTACAATACACTCGAATTATATCCCCATCCAGCCTCCAAAAGGAAAATACATAGATAATATACTCAATTTCTGAAACAACTAAGAATTCAAGGTCCTGAATTCGTGTGCCCATTTGTGCTTTTAACTTTTCATAAATCTCCGAGACATGCTTGGGACCTCCATATATCTTAAACTTTTGACCTGGAATCGACTTTTTTACCTCCACCTTCCGCTTATGCTCAAGGGACTTAAACCATCTCCATACTTCCATATCATGTTTGAGACTGAGAACAGTCAAGACAACGTGTCTAATAAATTCTGTCAAATAATTGTGAGAAACAGGAAAACCCTGGACCTCGAGAGAACTCGTTATGGTTGTTGCATACTTTTGTTTTTGAAACCAACCCATCCGATTGAAAATATGCACGGTTTGTCAAAGTGTAGGTGAAGAGGAAGGCAAATTGTCTTTATATACCCGTTTTCTCTTTATATGAGTTATTTCCCTAGTAGTTTCATTTTGCAACAGAATATTAGCGTACTCTTTCAGAGATGATTCCAAAAAGTACAAGCCCTATACGTGCGTTCCAAGTAAATGGAAAGTATAGCCTAGAATTATGTATAGACTCACAGGTATTATAATTTCTGTGATTTTAGGAAACCATATGTAGTCATCAAAACGAACGCATACATTTCTTTTGCAGAAAACATTGCTATGTGGAGGAAATTCCAACACGAGCAATTCATATAAGAAGAGAGCATAGTAGTGCCATTTACTCAATGAAATCTAGTTCTTTCATTTGCACTTCCAAACCATGATCTGTCATCAAGAAACACATAGCAAAAAGGACGACTGCAGTTCAGAATTAAGCTTTATTTATGACGAGAAAACGATCTGTGGATCGTCTCCTCCCCCCCACTACAGATAGTGGTTTGAATCCCCGTATCTGCTATTGGAGAAGGTACATACCTTATATTTTTAGAACAGTCTCTGAATTGAAGAAAGACCTTGTTATTTGGAAATGGTTCAAGATTCCAAACTACAAGGGCAAACAGGCAGTGCAAGCTTTGGTACAACCCGAGAAGTTCATGATATATGGAGGCCCGCAATACACCCGAGACATATACAAACGGTTGAAGGCAAGTGTTGGTAAACGAATCCTGGAACTCCAATTCCTAGTGATCTCAAAGTTCGGACATCGAGAGTTTGTGACTATCTTCTGGACTTGGTCCGACATAGAGATTCGTGTTTACGATGTATTGAAAGAAGACCTAGAACTGTTCTATGTCCATGCTGCTGGCATTTTTAAATCAAACTGGTGTTGTTCGCATAAAGCACTTGTGACATGGAAGTATTGCTCTGAATATACAAATGATGCCCTTGAACTGCGGCTTGAAAGAATAATGCCAACTGCTAGAGTTCTCGTTGCTGGAAGCAAGCCCATTGAACAGTTTAAATATGTTGTTTGTTGGTGGGACGTCCACTACATTTAAAGATGGCATTCAAGAACTGCAATTGAATAGCTTTATTCATGGCACATGGCATACATTACTGGGATTAAATTAATTGGTGATGTAGTATGATGTAGTATGATGCATAAATTGCGTACTGGTATCAATAAATTTGTCCACTAAGCTTTAATATAAGCCATTCTCTAGAAATAGTTTGAAGTAAATGTAAACAAGGGTGTACGAAATTAAACACAGTCTTTTTTACCTTTTGTTCCCACTAGTGACCTGAAATACTTGAACCAAGGCGGTCAAAATTGTTTGAACGAGTGCGACTAAATATTGCCGGGACTACTACGAAATTTTTATATACAGTATAATAAATAATAAAAAAAAGATCTACAGCAGATTACATTTCTGTTGATCTTTGTCTATGTGTAAAATTCCACCAGCAACTGAATTAGAGTAGGCTATGATGATAGCAATATTAGTAGAATATAAATATAGGAAGATGAACGTATTATTTCAAAACAAAGGATTAAAAATCTTAATAATCACCACTTAAAGAGAAGCCAGTACCACATAGTAATACCGATTGTTAATATTAATTATTACTATTTCAAGCATTCTGAAACATATCTAAAACTTTACAGCCAAACATTTTTTTTTTCTTTAACAGACACACAACCTAGACAACCCACACAATCTAAAACAACCCATTATCACCAAATCACATTTTTTTTTTATTCATTTTTACAACACTTTCTTTTCATTTCCTTAGCATATCCTACTGTCAATCGTTTCATCACATACAACTACATAGTGATCTATCGTCAGCACCGAATCCCGTTCCACGTTACACGTCTGCATTTTGTACAAAAGTTGTTTCTATTTGTGTTTTTTTTAACACAAGTTGCATACACATAAAAGGAACTCACCAAACACAAACAAAAAATTAAAATACTAAACCACACATAAAATTTCGAACTGAAATCATAAAAAGAAAGAAACAATTACACCAACTGACAGGAAACTACAACAATCACAGAGCGACAAAACGACAGCACAACAGAACAGACACATAGAATCACACAAAGAAAGCGACACAGAATCATCACGAAACAATAAAAAAACGATTACAAAACCTAAAGAATACTACTGAAAGAATTTTACTATCCTGTTCCACACTGCACTATTTTCCAGGGTCAATTTACAAGATATAAATTGTTCTACAAACCCACTGCTATCGTCACCAACATTAACGTCAACAAATAATCTTTTTGTTTTGTCGTTAAACATCCATTATTTTCACTCGTTCAACTAACCATAGGAGAAAAGCCCCAGGCTAAATATTTATTCCCTACATTTCCCCTTACTATTTTGTACTAACTGTAAAAAAAAAAGACACCACGAAAAATCACAACAACACCAACAATTGAAGAAAAAAAAAATTTCACGTTTTAGTTCCAACATTTTCAATTAATACAAAACAAGTTATATTAATAGTACCTACATTCATTTGATTTCATTATTTAAAAAAAAGGTAAATCACATTCAATTTATCTTGCTCTACTTTTGACTTACCTCCTTCCCCGTTTTTTCCTTGATTCTAATCCTTCAATTTTGTTAAACAAGGCACCCCTATCAAGCATATATACATATCATTATTTATCATGTCAAGCAAAGTAGAAGTTCAAACAACTACCACGACTTCCCCTTCTATTAGTCCCCCTGATTCAGTTAAATCAGCGACGGCTACCACTGGTATACTAGCAAATCAAGTCACTAACAGCACCACCACTACGGCAACTACAGTTCCAGAGACAACTGCAGGCACAACCACAACGACAGGTCCAGTTACAGTTACTGCAGAACAGCCAACGATATCTTCTTTGAAACGTAAGAATTCATCGACTTCTTCACCTCCGATATCTACTACTACTACCACCTCCACTTCAAATTCTACAGTTTCTGCTCCAGGTTCAACTATAGCTACTTCCCCACCAAAACGTCACAGACCATTATCCTTAAATCTAGGAGTTCCAGACAATGCTGATCTTGCATTGAGAATTGTCAGTCCTGGTTTACCACCTTCAATTAATGAAGCTATGAAATCAACTATTCAGCTCCTGAAACAAATCCAACAACAACAAAAAAATTTAATAGCTGCTAGACATGGCAAAGACCCAGAAGAAATTGACGAACCGCAACCTGCTCAATTCAATGCTGCACCAGCTGCCACCACTACCACGACTGTTATTCAACCTTCACAACCACAATTGCCTCCTCCAAATTTAAGATTACCACCAAAGTCTCCGATTTATGCGTCCGATGATTCAGATCTCAATAGATTATCTGGTGTTAAGAAATTGAAAAGACTGAATGTACCTCCTCCTTTAAGTATTGGCGAAGGTGGTCTGTCAAACACCAATGTCGCTAATTTGCGCCCTTCAATTCATTCTGCTCCAATTAGAAGTAGACAAAGACCTAGAATGATGGTACCAGGGGCACCAAGATTTATACCACAACAGCAACAACAACAACAACTACTACTCCAGCAGCAACAACAACAACACCACCAACACCAACAACAACAGCCTACACTCATTCCCATCCAACAACCTCAATATTATTATACTACTACACCATATCAACAATATTATTCTCCATCATTACAACATCATCCTGTTCAACAATTACAACCTGTACCATTACCAAGAAGTCAATTGAGACAGATAAATCCAAGAGTAAGAATGATTCCTTTAACTGCAACTGCAACTCATTTTGGAAGAAGAGCAAATTTACAGGGTACCGTAATACAACAGCAGCAACAACAACAACACGTCCAACAACAACAACAGGTGGTAGTGCCTGTACCACAACAACAGGAACGCCCTGGTCAAGTAAACCAACTTCATGAAGGAAATAAGCCAAAACCAAATGCAGTGACAGACGTGTTTCATGGGGATTTGCAAAAAGCTGCTCCATTCAATAGTCAACCATTATCAGCACAAAGAGAATATTTTGGAAGTTCAGTACACGATGAATCGATTCCAACTCCACAAGTACTTACAATTGACGAAAAAGAAGACGAAGAGAATGATGATGTCTCTGGTAGTATTACCATTAATGGGTCTAATGTTTTCAATTTCAAGATATTTAGTAAGAACAGAAGTAAGAATAATGAAGATGACAAGGATAATGAAGGTACAGAAGATGGTGATGAAAGTATCGAAGAGTACAATAAGAAGAAGTTTTTGAAGATTTGTGAGACTTGTTGGAAGCAAGTATTCAAGAAAGATGATTAGATGATTGTTGGTTTTTTTTGTATTTTAATTTTTTTTTATTCATAATTTAACTTTCTTTTTGTTAATGATATTTCAATTTATTCAATTCGAGTCCTCATATTTAGGTATTTAGATATATTTATAATTATTTATTTATTACGTGCAAATGTTCAACAGCTTATTGAAATTCGTAATTAAAGGCGCTATTACTGATGTTATATGTCTAATTTGGCAATTTGGTGCGATCCACACGACTACCATGAAACGCAAACCCAATGGCAATGGCAAAGGCAAAAGTATCAATGGACAAAAATTTTTTCTCTTTCTCACTCGCTCACTCACTCACTCCACTCACTCTCACTTTTACCACCAAATTCTACCAAAGACAGTCTCTTTCAAACCCCATTGGCATTTTCAACGCTATACCCTCACTCTCATTTACCCAACACCCTCATACATATTCATTTCGATGTTGCGGGTTAGTTCAATAAGACTTCTAAGTAGCAGGAGCATACTTGGGTGTCGAACGGCCAACATTAAAACCACGACCATTCCTATTCGAACCTTTTCGAAGTTCCGGCCTTTAGCATTCAATCAAACCACCACATTACTCAACAGATCTAAGAATGACCGAAAACACAATGACGATGATGATGACAATGGCCATAGAAAAGACAAGAAAAAGGAAAGTGAGAAGACTGAAGAAGAGAAAATGGAAGAAATAAGGAAAAGATTATCTGAAAGATATCCAAATTTCAATCCTAATAATCTCAAAATAGTTAAAATCGATTTTAGAACCATCGGGAATTATTTCATATTATTTTTATCCACCGTAGTTTCCATTTACTTGGTTGCAAGTGCTGGTAATAATTCCGATGCTCATGAATTATCAATGCAAGATTTCATAACTAATTATGTTGAACGAGGTTTGGTGAAGAAATTAACCGTCATTAACAAATCCGTTGTCGAAGCTGAATTAATCCCTGGTGCCATGTCAAGCGAAATTCACCGTAACATGAGAGGTAACCCTTACGTATTGTTCACCATTGGTTCATTGGAATATTTTGAAGATGAAATGAATAAAGTTCAAGATCGCTTAAACATTCCTATTGATGAAAGATTGCCTATTGCCTATGAAGACCAAGGTTCTTGGATGAGTTATGTTTTACCGATATTACCAACAATTTTATTAATTGGAGGGTTGTATTACTTAACTATGAGAAAAGTACCTGGCGCACAAGGAGGTCCTGGTGGTGGCATTGGTGGAGGTGGACCAAATGGAATATTCAACGTTGGTAAATCAAAGGCTAAATTATTTAATCAAGAAAACGAAGTTAAAATCAAATTCAAAGATGTCGCAGGTTGTGATGAATCCAAGGAAGAAATTATGGAATTTGTGAAATTTTTACAAAACCCACAAAAATATGAAAAATTGGGAGCAAAAATCCCTCGAGGAGCAATTTTATCCGGTCCTCCAGGTACTGGTAAAACCTTGTTAGCTAAGGCAACTGCAGGAGAAGCAGGTGTTCCATTTTTGTCAGTTTCAGGTTCAGAATTTGTGGAAATGTTTGTTGGTGTAGGTGCCTCCAGAGTTCGTGATTTGTTTAAAACTGCCAGAGAAATGGCCCCTTCAATTATCTTTGTTGATGAAATTGATGCCATTGGTAAAGAAAGAGGTAACGGTAGATTAGGAGGTAACGATGAACGTGAAAATACATTGAATCAATTGTTAGTTGAAATGGATGGGTTTGATACCACTGATCATGTTGTTGTTTTGGCAGGTACTAATAGACCAGATATTTTGGATAAAGCATTATTAAGACCGGGTAGATTTGACAGACATATTTCTATTGACATACCTGATGTGGAAGGTCGTAAACAGATTTTTAATGTTCATTTGAATAAAATTAAATTACAAGCTGTGGAAGATGTTGTTAAGGAAAACGAAGAAGCTGGTTTTGATTTTCTTCAAAAATTAAAATCTAAAGCTATTGACAAATTAGCTGGTAGATTGGCTGCATTAACTCCAGGATTTGCAGGTGCTGATATTGCCAATTGTGTCAACGAAGGGGCATTAATTGCTGCTAGAGAAGATTCAACTACAGTTACAGTTCGTCATTTCGAAAAAGCTATTGAAAGAGTCATTGCTGGATTGGAAAAGAAATCACGTTTATTGCAACCAGATGAAAAGAAAACTGTTGCCTATCATGAAGCAGGACATGCCATTTGTGGATGGTTTTTAGAATATGCTGATCCTTTAGTTAAAGTTTCCATTATACCTAGAGGACAAGGAGCATTAGGATATGCTCAATATTTGCCAAAGGATCAATATTTGGTCTCCAAGCAACAATTCAAACATAGAATGATTATGACATTGGGAGGTAGAGTGTCAGAAGAAATTCATTTTGAAACCGTTACCAGTGGAGCCAGTGATGATTTTAAGAAAATCACCCAAATGGCACAACAAATGGTTCTTAGATTGGGGATGTCAAAAGCATTAGGACAAATTGTTTATGATCAAGGAGGGGATTCTAACGGATTTAAAGTTCATCATAATTATTCCGAAACCACTGCGAGATTAATTGATGAAGAAATCAAACGATTAATTGATGACTCACATGCACAATGTAAAGCATTATTGTTGGAAAAATTGGACTTGGTGGACAAGGTTGCCAAAGAATTGTTTAAAAAAGAAGTTTTGACCAGAGAAGATATGATTAGAATCTGTGGTCCAAGACCATTCAAGGAAAGAAACGATGCCTTTGATAAATATATTCAAGGTGATGAAGATGCATTTAAGGATAAGCCAAAGCCAAAACCAGATACAAATGGAGAAGAAAACGGCAATGGAGAAGAGAATAGAATTGAAAAAGAAATTGAAGATGGCAAAGAAAACAGAACTGTAAATGAAATTGAAAATGAGAATAAAAATAAAGTTGAAAATGAAAATGAAACTGAAAATTCAGAACCAATTTCAAACTTGAAACCAGATTCAAATTCAAAAACCAAGTCAAATTCAAAATCAAATTTAAAACTAAATCCAAATTTAAGAAAGAATTCAAATCCAGATTTTAAATCCAGCTCTAAGTTTAATAACAAGACTAAGAATAAGAAGTATTGAGATACTACTTGAACAACCCGAATTAAAGTTCCATTGTTCGATATATAATTTTTGTAAATAGTACAATTTTTCATAATTTTATTTTATAGCAATACAAATACAAAATAACAATTACAAATTACAAATTATACAACATGAGTATTATTGTTTTGGCATTAGCTATATGTAACTCCAATTAAATTCCCTGTCTAGTGTCGAACCAATTGATCATCGAAATAATTCTTCAATCGATTCGTACCCTGAATCAATATAACTTGTGGTTAGAGTATTATTGCTCTTGTTGATGTTGTTAATGGAAGAGGTTGATGATGATGGGAATTCTTGAAATTTGGGAACTGTAATATTTACTTTTCTTGGACTATTCATTATGGACTTATTTTCATTACTATTTCCGAATACTTCTTCTTTATCATTTTCCTCTGTATCTTGTTGTCCATGTTCATTTTGAGTCTTCTTTTGTAATGGTGGAAGGGGTAACGGTGGAGATATTGAAGTCAGAACATGATTAAATCCAATCATATGATTCCTCCAATCTTCATATCCACAATCAGTCATATATCCACATCCCAAAATTGGACAAAATAATACGATTTTTTTACTTGAACATCCAATATATTCTTTCTGCCCTTGGTCTTGCTTGTATTCTTGTGGTTGTTGTTTTTGTGGTTGTTGTTTTTGATGATCTAATAGCTGGGCTTTTGATAGATAGAATTTCTTACATTGATAATTAGGATAATCGTCATTGGAAAAGATGGGTAAGTTGCATTTATAGGATTTTTTAATATTGGGGAGGTATATTTTTTTGGGAAAGTCTTTAAACAATGAAATATAGTCAATATCATCAATCTCCTCATCCTTCTCGTCCTCATCCTCCTCCTCCTCCTCCTCATTCACATCTTGGATATTGTTTTTGGATTTCAGCGGTTGAATATTGGAAGTATTTTTATGAGTTTTGATTGTCACGGGATATCCTAATTTACGCAACTGATTAGAATGAAGGTTTAATAAATGAGATTCGTATAATCTTTTATTCCCAGTTATGAATTTACATGAATTAAAAGCACATTTGTATATCTTGAATGATTGTTCGTGCTCACCCTGTTCTCCAGCGGACGGAAAATTTTTGAATAAATATGATATTGGGTCTTCTATTACTTGATATTCTTCATCAAATGATAAGTCAACATTGCTAGATTGTGGTTGCTGCTGTTGTTGTTCTTCTGACGAAGTTGGAAATTCTTCAGTATCGGAAGACAATAACGATAGCCTGTTGAAGCTATCATTATGGGTTGATTTCTTGTTGGATTTTGGACGTGGTGGTGTTGGTGGTGAAATTTCCTGTATTGATTCAGTATCGGAATAGTCATCTTGAAAAGATCGCAAACTGGAATTTGATAATGGTTCCATATCACCTCCATCGTTGATATCTGGCAGTAGTCTTAAACCAGTAGGTAGTAGCTTCAATGTATCGTTCTTTGATAGTCTATTTGAATTTTGTTTGATTCCATTTGGTATTATTGGCGATTCTGTCAATTGCTTAACTGGTTTTCCTTTATCGTCAACTATCAATGAATTGTAATAATTTTCACAACTATCCTCATCATCAATATCGACTGCTTGGTCTCTCCAGGTAGTTTCATTTCCAAGAGTGTCATCTGCCTCGGATTCTTTATATGATTCTTCATCCGATTCGCCATATTCCACAACAGCACTCTCATCTTCTTCGTCCTCACTAGATTCATCAGCATATATAGCAATATCTGCTAATCTTCGCTTTTTGGTAGGTGACTCTTCTTTATTCCATTCACTGGGTACTTTTCCTTTTGTTGGTGAATATTTCATAAGATTAGTAACTTTTCCCAACTTGCCCATTCCAGAAAATAAATTCAATTTCTTCAGTATCTTCACCGGAGAATTAACCTTAGTACCTCCATTCCTATTACTATTGCTATTACCATTACCATTATTTATGGTTTCGACGTTTCTTAAATATCGATTATAATCAACATTCCAAATATTTCCCAATCCATTTCTCATCTTCAGGGGGATATTGTTATTGTTATTCATTTCACTTAGTTTCTCTAAATGTCCATTATTCACAATAATCTCCCCCGTAAGAAGATCTATTTCATCACTTTCTTTCGAATCATCAATTTGACTATATTTCAATAATATTTCACTATTTCGTTTCCAAAATTTCCGCAAGCTTTCGTCTTCCAACTGTTTCATCTTTTGGTTAAACCTGCGTTCTTCATCAACGTTGAATCCATGATCTGAGGTGGTAGATGTAGTGGTAGTAGTTATTAATTGGGATAACTGTTGGTCCAACCTTCGCCTTGCTTCATCTTCTTCCGATGAAGAATACTCATTTTCTATGATATCATCCACTTCCTCCTTAGAATAATCCAGATCTCGTTCTCGAGATCCATCAAATTGTGGATGTCGAAGGTTATGTACGTCGTTGTACAAATTCATAGGTTTATACATCAGGAATGACTGTTTCTATAACTATTACTATAGGCACCTAATACGTAGAGAGTATATTTTTTTTCGAAGTGTAGCAAAGCTACGCGTACTTTCTCAATCGGGCCAAAATCAACAGGTATGCCAACGGCATGTATTACGAAAAACTATACCAACTATATACAAAAAAGACACACCCAAACTAACTGGCCCAATCATTTATCCGCTTCGTCATTATCGACAGTACTTGTCCGTTCATTGTTATTATTCTTAGCCCAACATTCTCGAAATTTTTGCATCTCCGTCAAACATTGTCTCCAATCGCCCTTTTCAGCATGACATAATTGCAAGTCTAAGTTCTCTTGATAACAACCTGTCTTGAGTATTCTTTCATCCCATTCATCTGGGGCGTCATCGCCGTCTTGTACTGGTTCTTGTGT
This sequence comes from Candida labiduridarum, assembly GCA_030572435.1. NCBI lineage: Eukaryota > Fungi > Ascomycota > Pichiomycetes > Serinales > Debaryomycetaceae > Candida > Candida labiduridarum. Next base: position 34,265 of record JAJLZW010000048.1, read on the forward strand.
TGTGTTTGAATCTTGTTTCATTGCTCTGGGGTTTGAAAAGTGCTCAATTGATAAACTGGCGGATTTTCATTTTTTCCTCTCGCTTTATTTGAATGAAATTTTATACGACTGTGCGTGGTAGCTCTCGGGCGAACCAACCGACTCCACAAATTGCAAAAAAATATATATATACACCTTCTATACATCGAAATATTAATATTACACATCATTTAATATTACAATTGGTTCAGAAAATGGACAATACTCAACTCCTTTATCATTTCCTTCTCCGTTGAACTCTAAAAACTCAAGTAACTTATCATCAACAAACTCCTTATAACCCTTACCATCATCTTCAACAGTATTAAATATTTTCAATTCATCAACATTCTCCAACGTCAACGTTTTAATCACCACTTCCTTATCCTGTCCAATCCTATGAGCTCTCTTTATGGCTTGTGCTTCTACTGCTTCTTTCTTTACTGGATTAATGAAAAATATACATGATGCAGCAATGATGTTCAATCCATGTGAAGAATGAGCAATATTCATAATTAAACATATTCCTCCATTAGTTTCATTATCATATTGCGAAAATTGCTTTAAATTCCGCGACCGTTCTATGGGATTGATGAAATTTGCATATAGGATATATTTCACGTCGAGGATTTCTAATAATTCGGTTAGATAATAAGCACTATCTTCGAATTCATAAAATACTATTGATTTTATATTCTGGCGTTGGTTTTCAAGCAAATTGTTTGCTAGATAGGTTAGCTTAACTGAAGATGTCCCCAAAAGTTTCATTGAATCACAATTCATCTGGAAAGTGTTGGTTGGTACGTCTGGTACACCTGGTTCTTCGTCTTTGGGGATGATAACATCCTCGGAAAACATTACTTTTCTTTTCTTACGAGGCGGTGAAATAATTGGTTCCATGTGCTGTATATGTGGGTGTGACTCCGTTGACGCAGACGGTTTTTTAGCTTTTGTTATTAATTCGAAGATGTTTTCCTGGTTAGCAACTAACTTCTTCTTGGTGAACTTGTCTTTATTTCTACTTGCTTCATCTTGCCAATATTGTGCCCAAAACTCTTTGGACAGTTTTTCCAATTTGTCTTGAAACTCTTCTTCGTTGGCAAATGTCAAAAACTTATTCTTTTTCCAGAATCCCTTTACTGATAATAATTGTGGAGCACCAAAAACACCAATATCAGCAGTATCCATTTTTTCAATAACACCAATTCCGAAAGTTGATGTAAACATCGGACAATTAGAAACGTAATAATTAAATTCATGAATCATTTGTGACATTTTCCATCGAGGATTGTTCAATGCCGTTATTGCAGTTTTCCGTGATTTCTTTAACAATTCTATATCCCAAGAATTATATTTCCCTGTATCATCTTGTAACGCAGTATTACAAATATCCGCCAATGTCTCCACCTCTTTTTGTTGGAATCCCGTCCAGTAAAAAGTTGCTCTTTGAACATTCGATAGCAATCTTCTCAATTGTTGCCGATTCGACGGATGAAACATATAATCCACTCCGGTTCTTTCTGATGTAACAGCATTAACAGCCAACACTGAGGCAAATAAATTCATGGATAACACATCATGAAATGAAGGCTTTAGGATGATTGTCTCATGGTGGAAATGTGGAAGTTTGACGTTGATATCTCGAGGTTGGTGTCGTATCATTATTGAATTTAATAAATTCGCAAAAGTTAATTCAGACCCATAAATGGAATTATTTAATGGTTTGATAATTTCTTGTGACCATAGTTTTGGTTGACTGTAATAAGGTTCCATTTTTAAAAAATTACTGATAATTGTGCCTAATTTGAATAAATCAGTTTTGGCGTTGAACTCATTCTCAACCATATGAATGTCCCTTTCCTTGTTATCTTCTTCGATATAAAGTTTAGTTAATCCAGAAGTGGGTGTTCCTGAAACCGCCCATCTTCGTTCAGAAAATAACAATCGACACATTTGTGCCGCTTTGGATGTTTTGGAATGCATACTGTGCCCTTCATCTGTGATTAATCGTTTCCAATAAACGTTCGTTACCGAAGATTGTTTTGTGTCCTTGATACATTTGCATAATGCCGATTGGGAAAGTAGGATAACATCAAAACTTATTGTTAGTGATATGTCTGTAGGGATGGAATTGGCATAATGGATGAATTCTTCAGGGGTCCTATTCTCGTCTTTGATGTGATTGGCAACACATAATACTTTAAGATACCGTTCCTCTATATGTTTCTTTATTTCATCACTCCATTGCGAAAACAAATTATCGGGAACTACAATCAACGTCGTGCTGCACATATAAAGTTTTCGAAGGATGGAAGTACTCCCATTTCTAGTATTAACCCTCTTCCTAGACTCGACGTCGGAATTGAACAATTCATCATTATCATGTTGTACGCAAAAATATCCAGGATGCTGTATCAAATTTTCCCTAACTGATTCAGGCAAATCATAATACCTCCATGGTATTGACTTTTGAACCACCCTTTCTCGGCATATTTTACTCAATGATTTAACGGACTCCTGAATTTCAATCTCATGATAAAGTAATAAATCCATTGGAATTTTCGAGACTTCAAACTTCGTTAAACAAATTAATCCCAAACAAATTAAAGTTTTCCCCAATCCCATATTCTCGGCTAAAATTCCACCTCTAGGTAAGGAGATAAGGTTTGGCTTAGAGCAGATTTCTTTCGTATATAAATCGAAATAAAACGTTGCTTGATTATCGGGGGATACCAATTTGATTAAATTCGGAACAATCTTTCTTCGTACAATTGACTCTCGTTCAAACATCAATCCTATAGATCTGGCTTGGTATGGATATATTGACGATTTTACTCCTGGTAGATTTACTGATTCTTTAGTTGAATCGATTGCCAATTTTGTCAATCTATCTGCCATTGGCGAGATAGCACTCACACATTCTAACGTATCAATTTGGTTTAAAAGATGCTTTGATAAGTCTGGAGACGGTATTTCATTATAGATATCCTTAACTCTTTGACCAAATGAATTATCCAACCCAACGCCATTTGTCGAAGTATGGTAATTATTCTTCATAGGACACTTACGTGAGCTCCATCTTTGAATATGAAATTTAGATTCTTCGCTCGTGAGTAACCCTGATAATTCCGTTGAGTTTTGACTGTCCAACAAACAAACCAGATCATCGTTTCGCAAATACTCCACAATTGACACTCCATTATTAATCGACCAACCAGCAGGAGAAAAGTCAACATATTTCAATAGTATCTCCAAATTATTTACATTTTTCTTAACTATCTTTAGACTATTTTTCAAACTCTGTCTCCATTCTCGGAAATACCTTGCTCCTTCAATATCAACCGGAATGGCATATAATCTGATTTTGCAAATCCGGAACTGTGGATCTTCTTTAAAATAAATGATCTTGCACGTGCATTTGAAAAATCCAAACGATATTAAGAAATCAAGAATCCATAATACCGGATGTAAGGTATTACGAATGTTTTCAGGAAATGAATATAGTAGGAATTTCAAGTCTAGCCATTTCCAATCATCTGGAGATCGAATACCACCTCCTAAATCACATATCGTTAGGGGAAGATTATAGAAGTTGACAGTGCCAATTGGTATTAGTTTGTGTAAGTCATTGGATATTTCAACTACCTTAGCATACGTAGACTTGTTATTGGACATTTCATGAAGTATAATTCTGTGTAACGTTGGTGTGGTTCAGATATTTAGATATGAAAAAAAACAGTAAAGATCAGCAGTAATAAGGCTGAGAAACACACGGGGCATGAGACTGTGATCGTGGCTATGTACTTAACTGAGATGTAGGAGGTTGCTATTCTTGCACGACCTATCAGTAATCCTGACTACTTCGATATTCACAGTATCAAATTGTAACAACTGTTCTTGCCATTAGCCCAGGGTAACCTTCAAAAATCATCCAGCTAAGTCAAGTCGTGCGCCCCCAGATCATCAACCGACTTGCAGGAAACAAAGGAAACAAATTGGACGCACAAAACAACAAGAAAAAGAAGGGCGAACATTCCTCCCACGATCACGACCACGAACACGATCAGTCACACCAACCATGAAGACACATTTGCTCGTTATTCCAAGCAAAAAGACAGAAGACGTCAATTGGATCAAACCAATTAACAATTACTTACTTTCCATCTATGGGAACACTTCACAATTCCAAGAGGATCTTCAATCATTCAACAAATTACGACAAGATATCCGCGGAGTCAATGCCGATAACACTGGATTACGATTATATTACACCTACTATAGTCAATTAGAATTAATAGATTTACGTATCCCGTTTCAAGATCTAAATAAATCCAAAAAGTTGGAATTTGAATGGTATGATTCGTTTTCAGGATTATCTCACAAGCAACATGCCTTGCCATTTGAGAAGGCAAATGTGTTGTACAATATTGGAGCAATATTGAGTAAATTTGCTAATTATAAATACAACGAGCTGCAAAATAGCGATGGTGAGAAGTCGTTTAAAGATCTGGTGTTGATGTTACAACAGGCCTCGGGCGTATTTCAATTCATCAATGAGAATTTCTTACATGCGCCCAGTGAAGACTTGGCCCAATCGACAATCAAATTCTTGGGGAAATTGATGATTGCCCAATCTCAAGAGATATTCACCTTGAAAGTCATAACTGGAGATTTGAATCAGCTGAAGAATTCGTTAATTTCAAAGCTTTGTAAATCTACGAGCATATTATATGAAGATTGTTATAATATGATTAATCAAGATAGAAAACAATCTTACAGTTATATGGATGATGACGATGATGAAGGCGATGATGGCGATGATTATCCGGAAGGATTCTTAGATAGGCCAGAAGATAGAGAAGATGAAGATCTTCATTCTGTGGTTGCTGAATTAGATTCTTCGTGGGTTGCTACTATTTATTTCAAATATCAATATTATAAATCCTTGTCATTATATTTCCATGGTTTGCAATTGGAAGCAGGAAGAAAATACGGTGATGCAATTGCATATTTGACAAAGTCGAAAGATGTGTTGAATGAGGTTCACAGTATTACTTTGAAACAAATTTCAAAAGGAAGTGGTGATGTTTACGAATTGTTAGATAACTATAAATACCAAAAGGATGCTGTGTCTATTAAGTTGAATGATTTGAATAAGGACAACGATTTGATCTATCATGATATTGTGCCAAGTTTGGTTACTTTACCGGAGATAAAACCAATGGACAGTACCAAAGTGATTCCATTGAGTGATAATATGGCATTCCATGACGCTAACGAAAAGAATTATAACAATTTTCTTGTTAATGTAGTCCCAATCAACATTCATGAATTATCAAGTTTTTATTCCGAAGAAAAATCACAATATTTGCGTAATGAAATTGACCATTTTGAAGTGTCCAATGAAGAAGCATTATCTGCTTTAGAGTATTTGAAATTACCAAAGGCATTAGTGGTTATTAAAGAGAGCCTTAAAGGACAGAATGACGAAGTTGTAGCGCCAGAGATTATTAAAAAGGTACAAGAGATTGCATCCAAATATCCGGAAGATCAAGACCGTAAGGTCAAAATTGAAAATTACAAAGGGGAAATCTATCGGTTGATTACATATTTTGATCAAAATAACCGTAAAGATGACGCAGTACAATTGAAGAAAGCCTTGTACGACGCATCAACTTCCGATAATAAATTATTTTCATTAATTGATGATAAATACTTTGCTATTTTAGGTAAAGGCCCTACATCGTCAGAATTCAAGCAATTATTCGAAGTTTCTACTCAGGCTGCGGAAGTTAGTCTTTTAGATATGGATGATACCCAAGACAAACAAATTACCCTCATTGAAGATTTCTTGAATGATTTAAACACTATCAAAACCGCCAAAGTTAAATTGATTGACCGACTCAAAAAGGAGATCCACAATGATGACATATCAGATATTTTGGTATTAAATATGAAATTGAAATCAAGCAATGAAATCAAATCCGTTATTTTCCCGCAAGAATTAAAAAAGTTCAATCCATTTACTGAAGAATTGGACAAATTAATCAGTCAAGAAAAATCCATATTTGCCGAATTGAAAGCACAATGGGGCAAATTGACATCCAATCCCGAAATTAAGAAAATTCAGAATTGCCTGAATTCAAAAGCTCGATTAATCGCTACGGAGCTGATTAAAATTAAGGAATTTTATGAGAATTGGACCAAATATCACACTGGGTTGAGTAAAGGTGAAAGTTTCTACCAGGGATTGTTAAATCATTGTAAGAGTATTAAGAATAATATTGATGATGATTTAAGTAAAGGTATGAGAAATATGAGTATTGGAAGTGACAACTTCTTCCCGCAACCAATGTTGAATAAAACTGAATCTAGTAATTTGCAGTCTAATTATACTGGAGGTAGCAGTTCCAGTGGTGTTGGTTACCAGCAACAACAACAACAAGCACCGCCTTCACCAATGGGGTATTCTCAACCACAAAGAACAGGAAGCTATCAACAAGCGCAAGTTCCAGGCAGCTACCAACTGTCGCAGCCATCGGGAGGCTATCAGCAACCACAACAATCAGGTGGTTATTATCAGCCACAATATGCAACCTACCAACAACAGAAACAACATCAGGCACCTCAAGTTCAACCACAATATGGTCAAGGTAGTGTTTCACAACCAGGTTATGCAAGACCACCGCCACAATTGCCACCAAAACAATCACTTGCTAGTTCAAACTACTCTCCACAACAAAACATACCCCAACGACAACCTGAAAGTTCTAACCCATCATGGCAAGGGCAATTTCAACCTCAGTCTCAACAGCAGCAGTCACAAAATAAGCCGTCGGGTGAGAGTAATTTGATCTATGATAACCCATCCACCTACAACCCAAATATGTACAACTTTTTCTCTAACAAGTAAGTAAGTATCATGGATGTGTGTATGTTTAATGCAAGTTTTCATTTTATCAGTGGTTAGAATTGTCCCTGGTTGCAAATGTTAATTGGGAGGTTTCCTTCATGATGATTACGCGCTTATGTAATCGGTGGAAGCACGCATCCGTAATATTTTGTGTCTTTCGTTTTGCCCTCCTTTCAAACGCTACCAAATGAGCATATCTCGCGATCTCCACTAGCGATTTCTGGCGGTGTTGTGTCGGATTTTCCGCGTTTTTTGAATTACCCACGACCTTTAGCGACATTTACAAAAGAAATTCATCGCAAGAGTCGTTTCTATTGGGCGAAGCAATACATCCTCGTCAATGTTCCAATAAAAAAAGAAAAGCCACAACAACAGCAATCCACAAGTTGGTAACAAATCAATATGGGGGAGAGAAGGAGGAGGAGACCAAGGTACGTGGCTCGTACCTTCGGGCCTGTCAAAGAAAAGAAACAAGGATGAATGAGAATGTCAAAGTCAAGATTCAAAGACGACGTAAATCTGAGTGCAACAAGGTACATATAGTGTACTCGGATCTTCCGTTTGTCTTGTTCCCCTTTCGCTAATACTTAAAATGTAGGACACACGGTCTCTCTGTTGAGGGTGGGATTTCCAAGCCATTATGAGTGCTAAAAATAGAAAAGTGGAATAATAGGAAAAGTCTCCTTTTTTTTTTAGCTCATAGTTAATAGAAAATTCACACATCATCATTAGCTCCACCCACGTATACACTCCTTTAATGGGTTGCATCAGATGGGTTATGTAGAGTCACAGGACACGAAGGACAAGGACCACATCTACAACATCAACATACACACATGTAACTTAAATACTAGTCGAGACGTTAACAAGAAAGAAGACTCTGAAAAGATGATTATGCAGGACTCCTTTTTTTGCATTTTTAATTGATCGTGTTTTGATTTATACCCCTTTAGGTTGGTATATAGTGTTTCCATTGTCTTTTTTTTCGTTGCGGTGGTACCGTTTGCTGCCCGTTTGTTGCGTATGGGGGCGCACTAGCAGAGCCAACAGCACCAACAAAAAATTTTTCAGGCGTCCCGCGGCGGGTGGGCATCGGAACGCGCGCCCAGCGCGACACGAGCAATAGCCTTTTGATGTATCCTAATGCAATAATGAAACTAACCAAGGCTGATTTCACGAATCTACAGTTTTCTCTTTTTTTTCTAAAAATATTTTTATCACTCAAGACTAAAAAATTTTCTAGCTTGCCGTTATTCCTTTCTTTCGTTAAGAAAATAGTCCACTTGTTTACGTTTCTTCTTGTGGATAGTCATACATATATAGTTAGCTACACAGAACCCTTGACGTCTTTCGCTACTCCTTCCAAAAACTTCCTTATTTCTTGCGTCCACCACCTCCCAGAAAATTGAAGAAAAAGCAAGAAAACCTTCCCCCAAATCATATCGGATCACAGCGTTTTACTCCATTCTATTCCATTGCATTTGCTTTCCTGTTTCCTCGACCTCCGATTTCCTATTTCCTGAAAGAGAAAAGCCATGAGATCTATATTTATTATACTCCTCACGCTACTCAGTGTGACTCTCGCTGCTGATAGTGTCACCTGTAACTCTACTCAAAGTTGTCCAGAAGATTCCCCATGTTGTTCCCAATTCGGGGTTTGTGGTACTGGTGCTTACTGTTTAGGGGGATGTGATATCAGATACTCCTTCAACTTGTCGTCATGTATGCCTATGCCAAGAATGAGCTCGTTCTCAGAATCTTTCGATTCCAAAGAAAAGGTGGAACAAATCGAATTGCAAAGTCTTTATTTGGGTAACTCATCGGAGGCCGACTGGGTTTATACCGGTTGGGTTGATTATTATGATGGAGCTTTGTTACTTCAAATGCCAAATCATACCACAGGTACTGTGCTTTCTTCTACTAAATACTTTTGGTACGGTAAAGTTGGGGCCACGCTTAAAACTTCCCGTACTGGTGGTGTGGTTTCTGCGTTCATTTTATTCTCGGATGTGCAAGATGAAATCGATTATGAATTCGTCGGTTATGATTTGGTCAATCCCCAATCGAATTACTACGCGCAAGGTATTTTGAATTATTCCAATTCCGAAAACTCCACCGTCAATAATACTTATGAATACTATCACTTCTATGAAATGGACTGGCAAGAAGATAAAATCGATTGGTATGTCGATGGTGAAAAAGTCCGTACTTTGAACAAAGCAGATACTTGGAACGAGACGTTGAACAGATACAACTATCCACAAACTCCTACGAGAATTCAAGTTTCCTTGTGGCCAGGTGGTGATGAATCCAATGGTCTTGGTACTATTGAATGGGCTGGTGGTTTGGTTGATTGGAATTCCGAAGATATTCAAAAATATGGATACTTTTATGCCCAAGTGAAAGACGTCTATGTCGAGACGCATGACCTTCCCGCTCATGTTTTGCTAAGTGGAAATTCTACTAATGGAAGCGATTATCATGCCTTCCTTTATAATAGCACCGAAGGGGATGATACAGATGTTTATTTAACCAACAAAAAGACTTGGTTGGGAAGTGATGATGCCACTGGTTTTGACCCACAAAACGAAGACGACGAGCAAGACGTCCAACTGGAAACCACTATTACTAAAACAAGTGGTTCTTCAACCTTCACCAGTGTTTCCACCGCTTCAACCACCCAAAGAACCGCTAATGTTCCAGCACAAAACACCGCTGCAGCAAACCAAGGTCAAGCAACCACAGCAGCAAGAACCACTACAAACAATTACAATCCAAGTGCGGGTGTTGGGGGATTTGTTCAAGATTCCAGATCCTCAACTGTGAGTGGAAGTTCTGGATCTTCTTCTTCTTCAGGAAGTAGTGGATCTTTGAATGATGGTATTCTTAGTGTATTTGGCGCAATTGCCTTGGGAGCAATTTCCTTCATGTTTTAAGTAGACAAAAAAAAAATTAAGTGTTATTTATCATTTTGTATTGGTTTTTTTTTATAGCATTTTAATATTAATTTCACTAATCTAATATAAAGTACAGAAACAGTTGTTGTAGTCGGTAATACATTTGGCTTACGTATATTGAAGTGTAGCAATTGGTGGTTGGTGCACGACTCATGCGTGTAGCTTTTTTCTTTTAACGTGTTCAAAAAATTTTCAGCACCGACAGAGAACCAGACAGCCACTGAGACAACAACTGGGACAACCAACGAAAAAAAAAAAAATAATAAACCAAATCAACTCAGACAACCCTATCAAACCACACGGCCCATATACCTACAACATCTAAGCAACCATGAAGATGTTAACCAAGTTTGAGTCCAAATCTTCTAGGGCTAAGGGAATTGCGTTTCACCCAAAGAGACCATGGGCGTTAGTTTCTTTACATTCCTCCACCATCCAATTGTGGGATTACAGAATGGGAACTTTAATTGACAGATTCGAAGACCACGTTGGTCCTGTCAGAAGTGTTGATTTTCACCCAACCCAACCATTGTTCGTTTCTGGAGGTGATGATTACAGTATCAAAGTGTGGTCATTGAACACCAGAAAATGTATTTTCACCTTGAATGGCCACTTGGATTACATCCGTGGTGTTTCCTTCCATCATGATTTACCTTGGATTATCAGTTGTTCGGATGATCAAACTATTCGTATTTGGAATTGGCAAAACCGTCAAGAAATTGCTTGTTTAACTGGCCACAATCATTATGTTATGAGTGCCCAATTCCATCCTACCGAAGATTTAATTGTTTCTGCTTCCTTGGATCAAACCGTTAGAGTCTGGGATATTTCAGGGTTGAGAAAGAAACACAGTGCTCCAACTTCTTCCATGAGATCTTTTGAAGATCAATTACAAAGACAACAATTGCCTCAACAAGATATTTTCGGTAACGTGAATGCTATTGTCAAATATGTCTTGGAAGGACACGATAAGGGGGTCAACTATGCTTCGTTCCACCCAACTTTACCACTTATTGTTTCTGCTGGTGACGATCGTGTTGTTAAATTATGGAGAATGAGCGAAACCAAAGCCTGGGAAGTTGACACATGCAGAGGTCATACTGGAAACGTTTTAAGTGCCATTTTCCATCCTCATCAGGATTTGATTTTGTCTGTTTCCGATGACAAGACTATCAGAGTTTGGGATTTGAACAAGCGTGTCCCTGTTAAGCAATTCAGGAGAGAACATGACAGATTCTGGCTCATTGCTTCCCATCCAACCATCAATTTGTTTGCTGCCTGTCATGATTCCGGGGTCATGGTTTTCAAATTGGAAAGAGAAAGACCAGCTCACGATATTTTCCAAAACAAATTGTTTTACGTTAATGGTGAAAAACAAGTGCAAGCTTATGATTTCAATAGACAAGAAAGTTCATTGCCCATGTTGTCATTAAAGAAGATTGGCAAGGCCTGGTCATTCATGAGAACTTTGTCTTACAATCAAAGTGATAACTCCATTTTAGTTGTCCATGGTGAAGGTGAAAATGGTAATTATGCATTGATCAACTTACCTAAACATGCTACTGGTGCTATTGAACCAACTGATATTAGACAAGGTGAAGCAAATTTTGCCACATTTATTTCTCGTAATAGATTTGTTACTTTCATCAAATCAACCAAGACTTTACACGTTAAAGATATGAGCAATAACATCACCAAGACCATTCAATTAGATAACTCAGTCAATGATGTATTGACTGGTGCACCAGGTAGAATCTTGTTGGTCAAGGCTCATTCTGTTATCAACTACGACGTCCAACAACGTAAAGAATTGTCTGAGCTTAATGTCAACAACGTGAAATACGTATCTTGGTCTAACGATGGTCAATACTTGGCTCTTTTGTCCAAACATACAATCACCATTGCCAACAAAGATTTGGAATTGGTGACTTCTATGCACGAAACTATTAGAATCAAGAGTGCTGCTTGGGATGACACTGGTGTTTTGTTGTACTCCACTTTGAACCACATCAAGTACACGTTGTTGAATGGTGACAATGGTATAATAAAGACTTTGGAAAATACCTTGTATGTCACCAGAGTACATGGTAACTTGGTCTACTGTTTAAACCGTGCTGGCCAAGTTGAAGTTCTCACTATTGATCCAACTGAATACAGATTCAAACGTGCCTTGGTCAACAAGAATTTCGGTGAAGTTTTGAGACTTATTAAGAACTCCACTTTGGTTGGTCAAAATATTATTGCTTATTTGCAAAAGAAAGGATTCCCAGAAGTTGCCTTACATTTTGTTCAAGATCCAGAAACTAGATTTGAATTAGCCTTGGAATGTAGTAACTTACAAGTCGCATTAGAACAAGCCAAGATTTTAAACAACAACCAAATCTGGGAAAAATTGGGTGAAGAAGCGTTGCTACAAGGCAATATTGAAATTGTGGAATTTGTTTACCAACAATTGCACCTTTTCGATAAGTTATCCTATTTGTATTTGTACAAAGGCGATGGTGAAAGATTGAACAAGATGACCACTATTGCTGAACACCGTGGTGATGTTTCTGCCTTGGTTCAAAACACTTTGTATAACAACGATGTCAAAAAGAGATGTGAAGTTTATATTCAAAGTGGTATGTTGCCTTTGGCTTACACTTTAGCCAAATCCAATGGATTGACTGAATTGGCTGAACAGATCTTACAAGAAGCTGGCATTTCTGAAAAAGATGTTGAATTACCAGAATTAGGTGAAGTTGTACCATTACCAAAACCAATTGCTGAACCAGTTGGTAATTGGCCATTGAAAGACTCTGAATTATCCTACTTTGAAACTGCATTAATCACCGGTAATGTTGAAAACTTAAGTCTCGAAGATGAAGCTGAGTCTGATATATTCGCTGATGCTACTGGCACCCCAGTAACTGCATTAGATTTTGACGAGGGTGAAGGTGAAGAAGAGGAAGCTGATGCCGATGCATGGGATTTGGATGAGGATTTGGAAAATGACGAAGAAGAAGAAGTTGAAGAAGAAAATACTCCTGTTTTTGCCTCTTCGGCACCAGAAAATGAAGTTGCTGATTGGGTCCGTACTGCTAAAACTCCAGCTGCTTATATTGCTGCTGGTGCTTTTGAGCAAGCCGCTTCTATGTTGAATAAACAAATTGGTGTTTCAAACTTTGAACCATTAAGAAGCAGATTCAACCAAGTTTACCAAGCTTCAAAATTGTACTTACCAGGTATGGATGAATTGCCAGCTATGAAGACCTACATTAGACAAGATAATGACGAAGACAATCCACGTAAATTCAAACCAGTTATCCCAGGCTTTGATCAATTGAAAGAACAATTAGCATTAGGTTTCAAACAATTCAACGGCAGACATTTGGAAGAGGCTATCGAAACCTTCAGACAAATCATTTATACCATTGCCGTGATCAACGTTGAAGACGAAGGTGAAGAAACAGAATGCCATGAAATTTTGGGATTATGTCGTGAATACATCCTTGGTATTTCCATTGAATTGGAACGTCGTAACTTGCCACCACTGGATGTTAAACGTAATTTGGAATTAGCATCCTATTTCACTAGAGTCCAATTACAATCCGCACACAAAGTTCTTGCATTATATGTTGCCATGAACTTATCCAACAAGAACAAGAACTACGTCATGGCTACCAAGTTTGCTGAAGAATTGTTGGAAATCACTAGTTCCGGACCAAGAGCTGATCTGGCCAAGAAGATCTTGGAAAAAGCTGGCAGTTTTGGAACTGATGCCATTACTATTGATTTTAACCCGGATGCAGAATTTGATATTTGTTGTGGAAGCTTTACTCCGATATATAGCGGGGAACCTAGTGTCACTGAAGCTTTGGTTGGTGCTAAATACAACCCAGAATTTAAAGGTCAATTGTGTAGAATAACAAATATTACTTCCATTGGTGTTCCAACTTCTGGATTACGTATTAGAGGTTAAAAATGGATGGTTAGTGTGTATTGAATAAATATAAATACGTTACTTGTTATATGTATCAATGTCTCTCGAACCCCAAAGAAAAATAAAAAAAAATTTCTTCGGTAAAAAGAAACAAAGAAAACATTTTCAGGTGTGAAAAGTTTCACATAGATAAAAAAGTTCCAACCAAAAAGAAATCACTACCAGCTCGTCCATCACCACCATTAGCATCACCATGACGAAAGAAGAAGCTATTAAGTTGAAAGATCAAGGGAATGCCTATTTGAAAGACCACAAATACGACCATGCCATTGCCGCTTACACAGAAGCCATCAAATTGGATCCCCACAACGCGATATTTTATTCCAATAGAGCTCAAGTTCATATCCGATTAGAAAACTATGGATTAGCCATTCAAGATTGTGATTCTGCAATAAGTATCGATCCCAATTTTCTCAAAGCATATTATAGAAAGGGGGTGTCGTTGATGGCCATTTTGCAACATAAACAAGCCCAACTGAATTTCAAATTCATTTTGAATAAATTGCCTAGTGATAAATTGACGTTGGAGAATTATAAACAATGTACAAATTATCTTAAGAGACAAGCTTTTGAAAAAGCAATTGCTAGTACTGATCACACTTTGGTTATAAATAGTGTTGATTATCAAAGTATTCAAATTGAGAAATCGTGGGAGGGTCCTGATTTGGAAATCATTCCAACTAAAAAAGAGGGCGAGATTACTGTTGATATTCAAGGATTGGATCAAGGATATTTGAAGTATATGATTCAGTGTTTTAAAGATGGCGGGAAATTACCTAAAAAACATGTTTTTGCAATCATTACCAAAGTATATGAATTGCTCAAACAAGAAAATACCATGACAGAAATCACATTATCCCATTCCAAACTCTCCAGCAATAAACCACCACCATTCTCTGACGATGAAATTATTGGTGGGAAGAAATTAACTGTGGTTGGAGACACTCACGGACAATTCTACGATTTATTAAACCTTTTCTCCAAATCCGGTCATGTCAGCAACGATCATATATATTTATTCAATGGGGATTTTGTCGATCGAGGATCCTGGTCATGTGAAATTGCCCTTTATCTTTATGTTCTTAAAATCCTTTATCCACGTTCTATTTTCATCAATCGAGGCAATCATGAAACCAACGATATGAACAAAACTTATGGATTCACCGATGAATGTGAATACAAATATTCCAAAAAAATCTTTGAAGCCTTTACGGAATCATTCGGTGCATTACCTTTGGCAAGTTTAATCAATCGTGAATATTTGTGTATGCACGGAGGATTATTCTCGAATGATAAAGTCACGTTATCTGACATAAAATCCATCAATCGATTCCCAGCAAATGGCTCTAGTCAACCACCTAAAGAAGGACTTGCTATGGAATTATTATGGACAGATCCACAAGAAATCAATGGAAGATCTCCTTCAAAACGTGGTATTGGAATGCAATTTGGTCCCGATATTACTGAAAGATTCTGTTTGAATAATAAATTAAGAAAGATTCTTCGTTCTCATGAAGTTAGAATGGGTGGAGTGGAGATCGAACAAAAGGGTAGATTGATCACTGTGTTTAGTGCTCCAAATTACTGTGATTCTACGGGAAATTTGGGAGGTATTGTGAATTTTGAAGAGAATGAAAAGTATGACTTGGAGAAAGATAATGGTGAAGGCTATAAAGATGTTGATGACACTAATACTCCTTGGACTTTGACAACCGAGACTTTCGAGGCTGTTCCGCATCCTGATTTGAAACCAATGGCTTACTCCAAAGGTGGTTTTGGTTTCTAACCGTGAGACTTTGTTTTATTTTATGTCATTTTATTGTAGTAGTATAACATAGAAAAGGGAAGTAAAAAGGTTGTTTTCCTTTTAAATAGAGAGTATAAGTAACTCTTGTACAAAATTATATCATTATATTATATTATATAATATTATATCTGTTTATCACATCAAGCACCAGGTTATATATCACCTAACTAATGTACTCAAAATCATCACCATTTCTCTTAAGATACTCTTTCTCAATCAAACCATCAATAGCTCTTTTCACATCAATGATTTTGGCAGTGAATCTATTTCCAGTTTGAAGTAAAACTTCGTTCAACAATGTATTTGAAGACAACAGCTTTTTCAGTTTCATGATTCTCACCACAGATGCTTCCAAAAAGTACAGTCTTGATTGTTGAACTTCTTTGATAGCTTCCTCGGGGTCTTCTTCTTTGGATCTAGCTATGGAACTTATGAAATTGACTTTGGTCTTCTTGGATGGATAATATTCACACAACACTAATTGATCGCCATTCTCATTAAGCAACTTATACTTAATCAATGGACTAATATGATTTTGCAAGGTTTCCCTTTTAATCCCTACTATTTTGACCAACTCGTCTATCGTGTAGTTATTCTTTTTGTTATAAGCTAAAATAATCATAAGTTGAACATGGGAAACCGTGAAACTAAATGGTGGTTTCTTTTTATCTTTGGATAAATGTGCTTTAATTTCGGCTCTACCATGGTTCCAAAGCCATTCAATTTGTTTACCTTGACTTTGTTCTAAATACATTGTTTTCAAGTAGTGAAGAGTGGCTTGTAATTCTGGGGCGACTTGCAAATCGTATTCTGGCATATGGCGGAATGGCCACGTACTACGCGCCAAAATCATTGGAGCAAAATCAAAATTGACAGTATGTCTATCTTTAAATCTCATCTTCAAATCGTCAGATGCTTTGATATCAGTAAACATTTTCGTCATTTTAGATGTATACTCAATGGAATTTTCTTCCTGTAATCTGTGAATCACACCTTCTTCCATTTCTTCTGATTTACAAGTACCATTGATCAATCTCTTAGCCAAGAGACGACGGTAATGTTCTTCAAATGCATCTCTTTCGGATATGAACTTGAATACAATCATCAAATTGTCAGTATTCATGTCGTTATCTTTTGAATTGCTTCTCAAAAATCCGTCAGCATATCTGGCCAATAATTCTGGTGTTTTACATGGGATTCTTGGTTTGGGGACGGCAATCGGATTGTTGTTGACAAAGTAACGGCAGGCATTGTCTAAAGATTTGATGAATTTGGTATCTTTATTGAACGCTCTGACAACAATATCGTTGAATTGGTTGTATATGGAAATTAACGTGTGAACATAGACTTTTGGTTCAACGGCCTTCTTCTTGTCCTCAGAATTTTCTGCTTGTTTTTGAACACCTTCCAATGCAGCAGCAGCTTGTTTCTTGATATATTCTTCCAAGGTTTTTGCCAATGGATCTAAAGTCTTGGGAACTCTGGCAAGCAATTTGTACATACGTTGGATATGCTCAATTTGATTTTGCTCTAACAACACAAGGAATTGATCATACATTTCATTAGCATGTTTTTCAATCAATGCACCATTCAACACTTCCAATAATGGTTTCTTGGTACGTTCTTCCAAGTAGTTGTTGGATCTGGAAACTTCTTCACTCAATCTGGTTTCACATTTTTTCATGTAATCAACAACATTGTGAGTACTCAAGAATTCTGAACTTTCCTTGGAATAATACTCAGCAGTTGCAGTTAAGAAGGGGTTTTCAAAGGAATTGACATAAATGATGAGGTTTGGTTTTTTCAAATCTTGGATATCAATACTTAAGAAAACTAATGATTTAATAGCACTAGATATCAAATTGGTATCAACAATCAAATTATCTCTCTGTTGTTGAATCAAATTCAAAATCTGTTCAATCAAGATTTTATCATTTGGTTTAAACATCTCGTCTCGCCATTTGATCAATGACAACGTGTTCACATCGTAAATATCCTTACGACCATCCGATCTTTCCTTTTGAACCCAGTATCGGTTCATATAATCAAAGACATTATTCATGTAAACTGCACCAATGGTGAATCTTGTCCATTTGTGAACATAAAATTCCAAGAATGATTCCGTGGGCATTCTTTTCAAATTACGAATGAATTGAGTTAAATAGACTTGTAACTTCTTATAAATCTCTTCCCCAGCAAGAGAGTATGAGTTATTTTCTGAATTATTGGCAATTGATGCTGGATTGCTGCCGCGTCGGGACTTATTGACACAGTAATTATAAACTGCTGTGTAACAGTTCATGTACATCACGGCATTGACCCCTTCTTCACCATGGGCACCTAAAATGTATTCCAAACCAGGTTGGATAAATGACCACGTGGCATTTAAATCACTAAATGCTGGAAGTGTTGCTGACATTGTAATATATATGGAATGGGACTGTAAATGTTGGTTAAAGGGTTGGGAAATCTATGATTTATGCAAACAAAATTCAAAAACAAAAAGAAAAACACGGTAGGAAAATATAAAGAAAAAAAAAGATAGCCAGCAAACTTGTAGATACTGCGATATCTGGTTCTCTTCTATCTTATTCCTTTTTGCTCTCGGGGCTGTCAATTGTATAGGACTGACGTGTAAGTGGTAATGATGGATTGGTGGGAAACAGAAGAAGTTGATCCCAAGGGCAACATTTGAAGTTCAAATTTCAACTTAGAGGGCAAAGTGAGTGCGAGACAAATAACAGGAGTGGAATCGATCAAACAAACTTACTAAGGTTACAAAACTTTGGAATTTATGCACACCTACACGACTGGCACCATTTGGAAACATTCTATTATTACACATTACGGGGTCCTGGAGTATTTACTCTATCTATAACTCTTAACAAACTCACTGTGAATGTAAGTACCCATAAGACCAACACCATAAATAGGAACGACGCCAAGGCGCGTTGTCTGTGACAAATGGCCGGAATTGTAGGGAAAACAAGTCCGATATCTGCAAGTCCAGGGGTTCGATTTACTTTACAAACCCATTCGTCGTCATTCATGGTGTTGAAAGCTAGCGACAAGTTGGCAGCTGAAAATATAATAAATAATAAGTCGAGTAAAATTAAACGCATCTTACTCATCGGTTCTCTCAAACCCAAAGGTTTACCGGTATATTCATCATATGCAATATAGATGACGTACACCAAGGCACAAGATTCCACCACGATGGCCATGATGGTACTTGCCTGTTGTTCAACGCTTTTGCCATCATATCTTGTTCTGGAAAATACAAAGATGGACCCTGCCAAAGCCAATGCAATAGCACAAAATATGATAATCAACATACGCAAAAACAAGGGAACCAAAGGGTTGAACAAGAATATTCTTTTCAAATTCGGTTTCAATTGGGATCGATTTTCACCCATCCAATACCCTGCCGTGGACCTTATACGAGTATCATTCTCTCCTTCACGTTTCTTATGGAATAATCCAAAGAAAAATCTTCCGGTTGCCACATCTTGGATTACCCCTCCTCCACTAATGCTGTTCGCAAATTCTTTTTTCAATCGTTCATCACCTCCCCAAGTTCCATTTAGATCGTATTCTTTTAATATTTCTGGATCTCGTATAACTTTCCCTGGAGTGAATGCCGCTTGGTGTTGAATAGATTCTTTGAACTTCCACCAATCACCATCGATGGATCTGATATATGGATCATGTATTTTGCCATTGTATATGGTTTCTGCTCTTTCGGTTTCTGTGTCGCCGGCTAATGTCTTGGTGGTTGCTTGGTCGGAAAGGTTTGTTTGTGACGGTTGGTAATTATCTCGATGATACGCCTTTGAAATCGAGTCTAGCACGTATGGTGGGATTAGGCTTGCCTTGTGGCTGTATGAATTGAGCACTATATTTTCAAATGGTTCCAAAGGGATGTCTATTGATTCTGATTCAGTACGATGGTCATTTGAACGAGGAGAACGGGGTGAACTAGCTGAGTTTGAACCACTCGGTCTTTCGCTAAAATAATCGTTTTTCTGTTCTCTATCCGTCATTATTGCTTAGGTAGTAAGGAAAATGGCTCGTCGTAGTTGATGATGATGAATTGTAGAATAGTGGAATAACCGTGTGGACAATGCAGTAGTGTATAGGAGTAGTCGGAAGCTGGATCGTGGTATATAAAAGGTTATTGAATTGTTATTGTATTTCTATTGCAATTACGCTTCTTGTGTTTTTTTCTGTTGTGGGTTTTTTTTTTGCCTGTACGTAATAATTACACATTACTAAAATAATTGCGTAATCGGTTAAAAAAGCTATTTCAGTTAAGGTTGCTCTAGCTCTTGCTCGTACTCAAGCGGTGGCCATCGACCTAGAAGTTTCCATTTCAGCCAAAAAAAAACCAAGCGTTGGCCCGAACACAAGCTGAAGGTGAACCAACAGCTGTCATTCTCATTAATAGTTGTTGATAATAAAGAGGCTACTCAGCTTAGGAATTCTAGGTGATCTATTTGTTTTTAATACAAATTGGTTGAAATTTTTAACTAAATTGTGTGGATTCGATACTTGTATGATCTGCTTCTTGTCCGCCAAACCACTCCCATAAGTACTAAAAGGATTACCCATCCGACTTCTTCAAAGAACCACTCTCTTCTTTGGTCATTGATACAGTGGTTTGTGTTTTATTTCATCTTACAAGTCAGTTGGTTTGGGTTGGAGATAGTCATATATAATTACTATAAAGTTGCAAAATTAGTGAGCGAGTTCCCAATTAGGAAACAGTTTCTGCGCCCCTCCAGAGCAAATGAAAAAGAAACTCAAATGACACACCACTGAAATTACACAAACTCTGGAATACTCTTCGAAGCAATCATTAGTACAATTTGCCATTGTATATTTTAATTATCAATTTTCATCTACTACTATATAACTAATCCCTTCGCCTGTCGGTCTTGCCCACTTTTCAGAAACTACAGTTCATCAGAATCAATACCTCCTGTGAACGATTTCAAGTGATGCTGTTATTGGCCAGTTCTCGTTCCATAGCAAGGCATCCCCATTATCTCCACTTATCATATCCATATACAACTAACCAATACAGAAGATTCCAATCTACCAGACCAGGTCAAAATGAAGTTACTGCAAAATTATCACCACTGATTCTTAATAAGAATTCAATATTCGTCATATCCATCCCTATCACCACTTCGAAATCATACATATATTGCAACCATAGACCTTCTTTCTTATCTCCTAAACAATTGGCAAGTATTCCATTTATTTATAAACTAGAAGGGAAAATCGTCAATCTTGCTTCTAAAGGATGGTCGAAATTAGTCAATTCCAAACAGAGTATAAACCAAAAGATTGTACAATTTGTTAAAAAACTATTGGACACCATTCCATATGAGGAGAACTGTCTAAGATCATTCCCAAGTAAGGCCACCATGATTCGAGAGATCAATGAAGAGTCATTACATTTGTTGGGTAAATATGGGGACGAGAAAGGTCAAAATAAGGTTGTTTCTGGTCAAATTGATGACTTGAAAATTGACACCAATCAATTGAAACCAATTCCATTATATCATCCCCAATTCCAAAAGCCAACCACCATTTTAACTCAATTGTATTCTTTCGAAGAAGAAAATAAAAAAAGACACACCAGACAAGCTATATTATGTGCAGTTGGTGTTCCACTCACATTGCCCTTTGCAATTGTTCCTGTAGTTCCTAATGTGCCAGGTTTTTACTTGGCCTATAGGTTGTATTGCAACATCAAGGCGTTGCTTGGTATTCAACATTTGGATTATTTGTTGGAGAATAAACAACATCCTGAACATGAGGTTGCCGATGAAGCTACCGTAAATGATACTTCACATATAACTTTCAAATCGGTAGATGATCTTGATGGGATATACGCTAAATACAATGAAGCGAGGTTATTAAAAGAGGAGTTGGTTCAAGAAGAAGAATCGGTGATTATCAACGAAGAAATAATCGATCAATTGGTGGATAAAATAGGGTTGCCCAATTTAAAAGAAGATCTTTTAAAGGCATACCATCAAGAAACCAAAAGGTTGAATAAAGACATTAAAGTAGAAGATCAAGTTGAATAAAGACATTAAAGTAGAAGATCAAGTTGAATAGATGGACATGTGAATGGTTAGTTTTCTTGCAAATAGGTATAAATATTAACAAAACATGAACGTTCCATGATAGTTGTAAAACCGGTAAGTAAATAACTCATATACCTGGTATTATTGTTATAGCTAGGGCTGTAACCCTAGAGTAAAACACGTGACACATACAAAAGTTTTTTTTTGAAAAGTCACGCACTTTTTTCCTTGTTATTGCTGCAACGAGACCGAACGAACAAACTCCTCCCCTCGTCCTCCACTTTCCTCGCATATTAACTTTTTTTCTTTCACTCTCACCATTTTTTTTCTTCTCCCCCTTTTTACCTTTTCTTCTTTTCTTTTATAATCACCAATCACTAGTATTTCAATATGAGAGATAAGTGGAGAAAAAAGAGAGTTAGAAGATTAAAGAGAAAGAGACGGAAGGTTAGAGCTAGATCCAAGTAATCGGACAGAAATTTAAGGATGTTTTAAAAACAAATTAATTCCAAAAAATCAAGTTAAGATTTTTTTTTATCAATTTTTTTAAAAGCTGGGGTTGGTCCATTATTTGAAATTGTGATGGTTTTTGAAGTGTTTTTATTCAAAGAACGATAATGACAATGATTGTTATAAGTTTGGTAATGGGGTATTCTATATTTTTTATGGAATTCCTGGTTTTTTGGTTGGTTAATTGGTTGGCGCTTGGTCAATGGTACTAATTTTTTTTAATGTATTCCTGATGATTTTTGGTTTATGATGCTAGTCTCTTAGTCGAAACATAACAATGTAAGTTTCAAACCGTTTTATCATATATGTGTATTTAAGTGTTTACGAGAAGAACGATATGTAAAAATGTCCGAAATAATATATTAAGAATATAAATTCTTTATAAACAAAGTTGATGTAGACTAACAAGTTGGGTTAATGATTACATGGTGACATTGTTGTTTGTCGCACGATTGCAAAAAAAAAAATCGGATTAACGACATAGTGGTGACTGATATCTTTTTTTTTGCAATCCTAAAAAACTCACTAATTGGATATGTAAATCAGTAATTCCAATCACAACAATGGAAAGCGGGGGAGCTATGACCTATGCAATACCAGATACTTTAGTAGATATATCTGAGAACATATGTCTTGAAGATTATCACCATCTCAAATCAATCACATTACCATTAACATCACCAATCTTAAACCATCACCAACAACTTTACTACCGTCATCATCTTCAACCACCCCTTCATCATCAACAACAACAACAACTACCACGACCATTACCACAATTACCGGAACAACCACCTATAACATCCACACCAACTTTAGAATTACCAATTAAATTCATCAAAACAGCTCCCATCAATTTCCCATCTCCTACCTCGTTACAAATCTTCTCACCATCTCAACCTCACCACCAACTCCAACCACAAGAACAATCATCAACAAGTTATTCTTTTGATATCACTTCAGGTTCAACCTCTCAATCACCTTTTTATTCCAGCTTGATCTTATCACCGCATAACCCACCGTACGAATCACCAGAATTATGTTCCCTACCAAGAGGAGTATCAAATTCTCGACAAACCCAAACCCAAAATCAAAACCATCTACAACAACAACAACGACAAAGCCAGTCAACTCTTCCAAGTGGAATCAGAGGTGGTATGAGAGGGGGAGGTGCGTTTAACAATTTTGTCGAAGATAGATATTCCCGATTCAGACCTCTGGATTCACAACATAATAACGAAATCATCCTTACAGGTATGCACCCTTTCCAACAAGATAATTATGGACTTCCCAAAAAGTCCTTCCTCGAATCGGTATCCAATTGGTTTTCAAAAAGAAAAATCACACCTACTAATACCACAACTCCACCTCCTCCACATCAACAACGAGATGGACGTACAGGAGATGAAGTGATGAAATCGAGTAGTGATGGTGAGGAATCATTGGTGATTATTTCTCATGAACCACATGATATAACTCCGCAACCTGTCTACACACCACGAGGAATCCCTATTAATGAATTCCCCTTGAATTTTAATAAACAGAACAACGAGGAACAAAATTTAATCATGAGAGGTAGAACCAATGGTAATGGCGATGGTGATGTTGATGATATTATAAATTCGTTCGACGATGAAGTTAGAGATTTAATCAATGGTGTGGATAATTTTTTGATAAGTTGTTTAGAAGGCGTTTGGGAAATGTCGAAATCTACTACTAATTATTGTATATCTTTATGTGGTTAACTCAACAACACGAACATGAATATCTTTTTTTTGAATCAATGTAATGTGTATTATAAACAACAAATTTTTTTTTTGTAAAATAAATGTATATGAATTTTATTGTAATCAAAATGAAAATAAAAACAAAAATGTCAAAAAAGACTTATATCATCATTGACCAATTGTCAAACATAGATATGAATAAAAAAAGGAGGAAGGAGAAGGAATTTTTTTTCTAAGAACTGAACAACAAAGACTAAACAAAAGCAAGCTTATTCTGAAGCTTCAGCAAATCTTTCAGAAATGGTTGTCAACAAATCACCAAATTCTTTTTCTCCTTCTTTTTGACCTCTTGATGGTTCAAAGAATTTAGCTGAAGAAACAGCATGTTTAACATCACTGGTATTTTCAGCCAATTTAGACCATTGTGCACCATTAGCAACAGCCTTTTGCGCTTCATCGTAGTATGAAATAAATGCTCTCATCATATCAAAAGTCTTCCAAATTGGACAAAAGGCATCATATGAAGAATAACCGTTTTGTTGCAAGAAATCTTCTTTAATCAAAGTGGCAACATCCAAAGTAATCTTATCGGAATCAGATAACGCAGATTTACCAACCAATTGAACAACTTGTTCCAATTCTTCAGCATTGGATAAAATTTCTCTAATTTTATCTCTCAATTGTGGGAATTCTGGATAGCTGGAATCATAGTATTTGTTCAAAATATTGGTATATTTGGAATATGAAACACTGGTGTTAATAGATGGGAAATGTTTTCTTTGTGCCAATTTCTTATCCAAACCCCAGAAAACTTGAGTAATACCCAAGGTGGAAGTAGTGACTGGATCCGAGAAATCACCACCAGCTGGAGAAACAGCAGCAACAATAGAAACGGAACCAACTCTGTCTGGAGATCCCAATGCAGTAGCCTTACCAGCACGTTCATAGAAAGAGGCCAATTTAGCACCCAAGTAAGCTGGGAAACCTTGATCAGCAGGCATTTCTCCCAATCTACCAGAAATTTCTCTCAAAGCTTCGGCCCAACGAGAGGAAGAATCGGCAATCATGGAAACATTCTTACCTTGATCTCTGAAATATTCAGCCAAAGTAATACCAGTATAAATAGAAGCTTCTCTAGCAGCGACAGGCATGTTCGAAGTGTTGGCAACCAAAGTGGTACGTTTCATAATTGGCTCTTTTCTGCCGGAGATTTCAGTGTACAATTCTGGGAATTCCATCAAGACTTCAGCCATCTCATTACCACGTTCACCACAGTTATGGACAAGAACAGTGTTTGATAACAAGAATTGATGGTCAGAATCTTCAGCCAAAGTGACACCATAGTAATTATCAACTTCTTTTTCTTCAAGATGGAAACTGAATTGGTGTTGTTCACGGCTAACAGCAATTGGTTCAGCAGCTTGCTTGCTAGAAATGGCACACTTGGAAAGAACAGAATCCAAAGCAGAAGAACCAGTCATGTTGACAGCGTAAGATTCTTGTTGAGAAACAGGGGCAACCTCAGTGGCAACAAAAGTGTTAATACCCAAAGAACGGGCAACAGCAACAAGACCATCTCTTACATCTGCCGAAACAGTCTTCAAAGTGGCATTAATAGAAGTCTTCGTTTTTTCATCGAGCTTGACAACAGCCATAGAATCGAGTAATGCAGCAAGGAAGTATTCACGAACTTGGATGTCTTCGGTACGCAAGAATGATGGAACGGATTTGACCAATTTCTTACCATCAGATTCAAAGAGTTGAGAAAGTAAAGTCCACAACAAGTTGGAAGTGGTATTTTGGGTACGACTCAAGCCTTTACCACGAGTACCAGTACTTTGTAAGGTGATAATGGCTTCGACAGTGTTTCTGCTCTTAGATTGTTTGGTCTCCAAATCTGCAACTTCAGCACAATCTCTGAGACGGTTGATGGTTTCTTCATCTCTGGCATCGACGGAGAAGGCTGGTCTATCAGTGGAGCCGCTTCCGACCCAAGAACCAATCAAGTAGGACATTTCAGCAGCAATAGAAGCATCGTACCCTTGTTTTTCAATCATAGAAGCCAATTGTTTGTTTTCAACCAAGATTGGAGCCGACAATTGCTTGGTGACACGACGGACGTTGTAGCTCATCTTAGCAACGTCACGAGCTTCAACAACCCAGTCAATGGCAATGTTGGAAATAGAGTCTCTGAATTGGTTGGCTTGTTTGACGGCAGTTTCTAAACCGTTAATTTTGTGTTCGAATGATTTGGTGACGATTTTAACCATTTTGTATGTACGACCATTAGCAGTAGTTTCATCTTGTAAAGCAAAGTATGAAACAGAAGTTTGTGGTTCTCCTCTAACAATTCGGTTAGCCATTATAACTTTTTGGTTAGTTTGAACAACCAATTTATGGGTGGAGTTACAAGTGTAGGTAGTAGAACCGAAAGAAGAAGATTCGACAGTTGATTGTGATTTTTCAACGACATCATACATGGTTTCTTGACCTCTTGGTAAGCCGACAACTTCTCTTGGAAGACCATCCTTACCCAAGACTTTTTCACCAATCGAGATATCTTCAATATTCTTGTCTTTACCATCGGCCATCAAAACTTTAGTACCTTTAGCAAAACAACCGACATAGATAATAACATCGGAGTTGGAGAATTTAGACAAGGATTGGGAAATAACAGTCTTACCACAACCGAAGGCACCTGGAATACAAGTGGTACCACCTTGAACACAAGGGAATAAAGAATCCAAAACTCTTTGACCAGTCAACAATGGGTAATCAGCAGTCAATTTTTCAGCTACTGGTCTTGGAACTCTGACTGGCCAAGTGTGCATCATGGAATATTTATGTTTCTTGCCATCGAATTCAACTTCCAAAACCGGTTCTTCAACATTGTAAGAACCAGCTTGAGCAATAGAAGTAATGGTACCTCTTGCTCTTGGTGGCAACAAAATCTTGTGGTCATCCAACAACGAGTTTTCATAGATGGAACCAAAGATATCACCACCAGTGATATGGTCACCAACCTTCAATTTACCTGGGGTGAAGTCGTATTGGACGGTTCTTGATAAGGCTGGAACGTCAATACCTCTTGGGATATAAATGGATTGGGATTCGTCCTTAATGGCTTTCAAAGGTCTTTGGATACCATCGTAGATGGTTTCCATTAAACCTGGACCCAACTCAACAGACAACGGTTTACCGGTTCTTAAAACTGGGTCACCAACAGTGACACCAGCGGTTTCTTCATAAACTTGGATGGTTGCCTTGTCACCATTGATTCTAATGACTTCCCCAACCAAATTGTCGTGACCGACTTTAACCAATTCGTACATGGCACATCCAATCATGTTTTCGGCAATCACAACTGGACCGGAAACAGAGTAGATTTGACCATATTGGGATTCTTCGGTGTCATCTAAGGAGAGACGTTTGATTTCTTTTCTTGCGTTTTCTAAAGCACCAGCCTGCAGAGAGAGATGCGATGTTAGTAAGCGTCCTAGTCAATTGAAAGCGTAATGAGCTGCGATTGTTATTGTAAAGTACATACCATTGTATAATTGATGATGTATAGAAGGGTGGGTGTCTTTGTATGGGAGAGAAGGAAAAAGCACTTGTGGGTTTCTGGCAAGGCAGTTATACAACGTTGATAATTTTTTTTGTCTTCTGGCTGTCTGCTGTCTGGGAACAAATTAATTAATCAACGAACTGCAATTGCGCACAAAATGCAATCTAAATATATTAGGAGTCGTGTACGATAGCCACACCAGTTCCACTACTTAGACCTCTTATTCTAAATGTCAGATGATAAGACCATTACAGGTCTATTTCTCTGCTACAATTTTTCACCGAACTTATTTGCCCTATCCAAAGCTATATCACACATAGCATTAAACGCCTCTTCTCTTTCTAGCTTAACATCACCCCTCTTTATCCTCCTGTTCATATCTTCCATAATCTCAACCCTACTTCTCCCATTCACAAACACCACATATCTTAAACCAGGGAATTTCGATTCATATTTCTCATTCATTTCTTTCAATTTCTTCACCATCTCAGGATCTCTATTAAGACTCTCTTGTTCATTTGATGAATGTACGGAAAGTTTTTCCTTTTTTGGTTCCCCCAATCGAGGATGTGCAGCTATGATTTCATTAATCACACTACTCAAATTCTTTCCAGAACTAGGATATGAATCTTGCTCTGTTTTCAAAAACACAATCAATTCATCGCGTACTAAATTGATAAATTCATTATAGGTGGTGAAATTTTGTTGTTGTGGGAAGACTTTTACAAAGATGAAATTGGATAATGTATCGCAAGGCTCGAATAATTGATCAAGAGCTTGTTTTTGTTCCGATGTTGGGAGTTGTTTTAATGTATCTATAGATGGTAGGGCCATTACGTGTTTCAAATTGTTTGAATTATAGATTGGAAAGAGTATGGTATGGAAAGAAATTACCTGTTGTATATATACATTTGCCTATCTTGCGTTCTGTCCAATTTTTTGGTCGGGTGACCGCGAGGTTCGGCTATCTCCATGTGCCAATCTACACTTTAGCTCAGCTCTGTCTTAATGACTGTTTTTATTTTGAATTTGTTTAAATAAATTTATGTATGTAAAAAAGGGCCCCTATATAAATAACTTATGGAGTGAAATGTTGAATTTGTCTTAATTTTTCCAATTCTTTCTTACCTGGAAGACCCTTTTGGGCAATTAATGGGTGTCGCCATTGTTTAACAAAACTGAATATAACATCTGGCAATCTGGTCAAGTCATCAATACCCAAATCTTGGAAAGTCTTAGCATTTGCATCAATGTGTTGGTTTATAAGATGTCTTTGGACTTGATCAGGGTTGGTCAATTTCCACCAAGCCAATTGTTGAACTTGAGCAATAGCCTTGGCAAGTGGGAATGGTATTTCATAATCGGCAAATCTATAAGACCATGGACCGACTTGAGCATACTTTTCAGTTATACCATGAATCATGTTTCTAATTTCATGGAAGGAAACTTTTTCTGGACCAAACAATTCGTAAGTTTGCCCAGCAGTAGAATCATCAAAGGCAATTTTTTCAAGACCTCTAGCTACATCCAAGACATAAACTGGCCAGATTTCTTTGGCGTTTCTATTAGGAGTCCACATTTTAATCTTTGGACCCAAATAATTCAACAATTGATCTTCTCTACCATACATTGGAGCTGGTCTGACAAGGGTAGTTTCTGGAATGATGTCTCTCACAACTTGTTCACCAATACCTTTGGTGGCATAGAACACTGACTCAGATTTAGGATCGGCATTGTATGAAGAAACATGAATATAACGAGGAACGTTAGCTTTTTTAGTCGCTAAGGCGATTCTTTCAGCCAAGGCAATATTTATATCAGCCATGGAGAAATTCTTGGTGTTATAATCAGCACCAATACAATTGACGACGATATCGGAATTGGCTACTGAATCTTCAATACTTTGTAAATTACGAGCATCAATTTCCACGAAATTAACGACACCCAAGTCACCAGAAACTTTTAAAAATCTTTTCTTCATATCGTCCCTGAAAGGAGCAATGGTGGTAGTACCATGTCTTGCCAATTTGGAAACTAAATAACGGCCCAAAAATCCAGAAGCACCAAATACAGTGGCAGTGTACCCGGTTCTTGAGGAACGGCCGCCAGCACCTACGGCAAGATTGACTTTCCCATTTTTGGTGATATTAATGTCAGAGTCCAAGACTGATGTGTAAATTGATCTGGTGGATTTAACCCCTATGGATCTACT
Source organism: Candida labiduridarum (assembly GCA_030572435.1). Taxonomy (NCBI): domain Eukaryota; kingdom Fungi; phylum Ascomycota; class Pichiomycetes; order Serinales; family Debaryomycetaceae; genus Candida; species Candida labiduridarum. The sequence continues at coordinate 64,057 of JAJLZW010000048.1, forward strand.
TATTTGTTTTGTAGATGTTTTCAACATTATGAAATGCAAACTTAACGGGGAATTGTAAAATGGAATAGATACAAGGATTGAGTTGGACTGCAATGTTTCGCTATAGGTCTTTTTTTTTTTGGCTTCTTCTGTCGTTTTTTTTCGTTCTCTACGCTTTTTTCCATAATGCAAATTTTACTGTTTCTGGTTGGCTGAAAAAAAAATAATGTCGGACAAATGTCGCACACCCAATATCGACATGTATAGGTTCTTATCTAACACTCTTCAATACCCACAACAACTACTACGTGAATGCAATTGGGTAATATATTGAATGGGTATGACATAGTAGATGGAACTTTTTACATCTATACGTACAGTTATGCGTTGTGATAGCACACATCTATTCAACCATCCTCTCACTATCCGTTTCTATAGTTTACAACTTACAAGAGACACTAACACTTGAGATGAGAATGAAAAGAAAGTCATATACATTTATAGGCAGATGGGAAAAACATTGAACATAAACAATAAAGGAACAAGAAGAAGAAAAGAATGTACGAAATACCATGAATCCTTTAAGTTAAAAAAAAAAAAACTTGGATTTTATGAACAAAAAAATACAACAATTAATATTAAAGTAATAATAATAATGATTAAAAAAAAGACATTTAACAAAAATAAAAGAAATAATGGCATCAATATATTTATGAAATATATCTTGTGTTGTGTGTAGTGAGTGTTGTGTGTGGGATGGCAGACGTGTATATGTAGGTGAAATGTGTGATTGTGTAAATGAAACTGAACTTTATAGTAGTCATGATTCTTAAATAGCAGAATATTGTAAAGATCAAGTGTGTATGAAGTAGATAGTGAGGATGAAGATGAAGATGAAGGTGGAGGTAAGATTATAAGAAATAGTCAGGAGTTTTTCTTGTAACAGTAGGTTCTCCTGGTCTAACACTTGGATCATATTGTAAGAATTGTCTATTGTGTTGTTCGTCAACTTCCATAATAGCAGCTTGATTACCACATCTATAACAATAATTAGGAGCGGAGAAGATGGTAACGACATTTTCTTGATGTGACCAACTGAACCCTTCCATGACCAATTGATGGGCTCTAGCAATAAGACTCAAATCATTAGTGTGATTGAATTGTTCAGAAATGTCTTGCCCAAAAGTAAAACCAGCTCCTCTTGGAGATATACCCCAACCACCTCTATCATCAGGGTCGGACCATAACAAGTCACACATTGGACCTTCGTGAGGAACTTCTTGAATTCTATTCAACTCTCTAACTTGGTCAATGGTTTCAATCATTGGGGATAACCCACCATGTAAACAAAACACTTTGTTATCGACTAATGCAGTAATTGGGAAATAATCAAATAAATCAGTGAATAATTTCCAAACGGTGGCAGAACCGTATTTTCTTAAACATTCATCATAAAACCCATAAACTTGTGTGATTTGTCTAGACTCATGATTACCTCTTAAAATGGTAATTCTATTTGGAAATCTAACCTTCATACAAACCAAATATGACACTGTTTCAACGGAATAGTACCCACGATCAACATAATCCCCCATGAATAAATAGTTGGTGTCGGGACATGGGCCACCGATCTTGAACAATTCCATCAAGTCGTGGAATTGACCGTGGACATCACCACAAATGGTAACCGGCACATGTACGGGTTGGACATTTTCTTCGAATTGTAAAACATCTATGGCCATATCACATAATTTTTTAACATCGGCCTCAGAAAGGGGTTCACATTTGGACAATTTTTCAATCCAAGCATCTAATTGATTGATAGAAGACGAGTCTAGTTCGCTTCTCTGTTGTTGTGGTGGTTGTGGTTGGTTGGATGTGGTCGTCGTGGTGGCACCAGCGCCTTGCATGGTGGTGGTCAATGATTTCGTTGGTGAGGATTTGGAAATCGACGATGATTCTTGTTGTTCTTCAACATCTTCCATTGGTACGTCTGTGTCTAAGTCCATGATTTAACAAAATAATAACGTGCAATAATTAATGAATAGTGTAGATTGATAACAAAAAAAAGACAATGCAATAAACGGAAAAGAAATGTGATACGAAAAGAAAGAAAGAAGTAGTTGTAATGGTTATTTCAGTAAGAGTTGTTTTTTTTTTTTTCCTGTCTCTTTCTCTCACTCTCTGTTTCAGTTTCTTTGCTTTTCGCCTGTTGTTGGAAAGTTGTTGATTTTTTTTTTTTTTTTTTTCGTTGACAAATTTTTTATTTTGCTTTTGCTTTTCGGTTTGTTTGGCGGTGGCTCTTTCCACTTTGCCCATTCCACGCTACGCTGCAGGGCGGTGACTTTGAGGCGTGGTGGGGGCGGCGTTGACGCGGTGAAATCCGCCGCACACATGCCAACAATTCTATCTTCATTATCGGTTGTAATTGTGAATGCCCCTCTTCTTCTCCCTCTTTCTGATTCAACTTCTTCGTGCCCACTGGGAAATATATGTCGTGTGATCAACAACAGTCAATGCTGCTAAAACCATCAACTGCAACTTTGTTGAACAGCGCCATCCCATTTGGATTCTGTTATCGGTTACAAAAAAAATTTCTACTCCTATCGTCAGTTTTGGCAATTGGTTAATTTTTATCTCCGGACCCACCCCGTGCACCACTTCATATATTGCCACCAGCCTCTCAGACACACACACACACTATTTCATATTCTAGAACATACGTCAATGTAATAAGAACAAAGTCTGGTTTGCGGTCTCGAGTTAGCCACGTCTTTCCCCAACTCAAACTTATGCTATATAACCAAAACCATACTCTGAAATTTGATGGAAAATCGGAGGAATACAAATTCAAACACAATGCCGACTTAGTTCTAATATCTGGCGTGCTCTTGTTTTATGAAAGCAAATTTCCTTACTCTGAGTGTTCAGTTGTATGTCCCTGCGTTCGAAATCTAGTTTGCTGGTGTTTGTCATCGAATGGTCATTCCTACGTTTAATATTGAGTATTGGTTACAACAAACTAATCAATATCCTTTACACTGAATAACTCAGAGAAAGGGCTCAACTAGAATTAGTGAAATTTTAAGGTAACCATACATCCAAGTAAAATCCCACTTCAGCTGCTGAATACACTTGTTACCGATTGCACTACGTTGCACTTCTGAACCACGCTACTTAATTCACATTATATCTAACCTCTCTCTCTCTCTCATTTCAGTCTACTGAAAAATCTTCGTATCACTTATAAGGTTAGTTCATTGCAATTCCATGTAAATCACATGATATATATAGTAAATTTGGTTACCACCGCCTGGAAAAGCAGAACTTAAAGTAGGTGCAGTCCTTTTTACATTTAATTCAAACTAGTGCGACAAAATTATTCAAACTATTAGTACCAACTTAGATATTTTACTAAGTACGAATAATTTTGTCGCTCTGGGACAAAAATGATTTTAAAATTGGTATGAACAGAAACTAAAGACACTGTAATACTGCACACTAATTCCTGGTTGCAAAAATGCAGAACTTTAAAAAGACAGCAAGATTCCCTCCCCCTTCATAAATCGTACTATATATAAAAGGACTCTGATCCTTCATCTACCTTTCTCTGTTCTTCTTTTTGTTTCTTTTCCTCTGCTAATCTATCTCTCTCCATCCGAATGGTTTCTCTTATCATTTCCTTTTCCTGGCCAATGGCTACTCTTTTTTTCTTACGATTTTCTTTTATGATTTCGTTTAGCTTCTTTCTGCGCTTCCGGTTCTGCTTTTTTTTAGCATATGCACTCTTTTCGTTTGGGTTTCTATTTTCACAGAGCTCCAGAAATTCGATGGAAATTTCCTCCTGGTAAACCAAGTCAGAATCAACAGCCTTAAGGCTTACGCACAACACCTCTAAATTGTGGTCTGGGGTTGCAACGATAAACATTGGGTTTCGAAAAAAAAAATAGGTAGTAAACACACTAAACTGTACCTCCTCCCTTTTTAAATAGTAGGTTATGGGATGTGTGACTAAACCTCCTTCTCTACATGCAAAAACCACAGAGTGTGGGGTCATACTTGTTTAAGTTCTATAAAGAAAAGAAATCTGATACCACAAAAACTTCAACAATACTGTTATATAAATCTCCTGTAAAATATAAAAGGGGGCCAAGTTGTTGAATTTTTTTTGTAAATTTTTTTTAACCCTTGTTCTTTTTCTTCTTCACCTGGCAAATAGCTCATTAACTGAGAAGCTAAAGGTTTTCGCACTTCTAATTGTTCTTCAGATATGCTCAACAAAGAACACTCTGCAAGCGGAGTAGTTTGTGGTTTTGCTTAAATTTGTTACTAAACTTTACCTATACCATTTAGCAACATCAACATAAGTTGATGTTCTTTTTTAGTTTATAATGATTTAATGTATATTAATCTTGTTGTGTTTTGTTATTTTATTTTTGTTTCATGTCACACTTTGTGTCATTCTTCAGACCCCTCTCTAGCTCATTTCAATCTGTCGTGTCGGTGGAATAATCCAACACTGTGCGTGACAGATTTGTTTCACTTCTGTTGAAGCTGAACTGCTATATGCAGGACATGGATAGGTCAGGAATATCTGATGCATAACATTTAGATCTTTGTAACAGAGGTGTGTTGACATGTTTGTGAAACTGTAACACTTCTCGGGATAGAGGGACCAGTGGTAGGGAGATGGCATTCCGAATAGTATAAATAGTTCAGGGTTTTCCCTGAGACTATCCAAGGTAAGCAAAAGGGAACTAACGAGTATATTAACTACGAAGTGACTGTTAACTACCGCATTACTATTGAGTTGGGGCCATTCCTACTGCTGGTCCGATTTTCCTCTAACGTTTCAGGTCGTGTACCACATTACAAGAATGTTCATGTCACTCACATGGTTGGATAATCGGAATATCACATAAGTCACGTGATGTTTTTTTGGGAGGAGTGAAAAAGTAAACTGATATCGTGTCACGTTGCGTATGAAACGCTTCCTTTTCATGACTTGAGTTTGTCGTCATTTACACGACTTAACTCACATATTTATAATAAGTTGAACTCAACAATCATGGACATGATTGATATCTCTTAAGTTGATTAAAGGTATAAGAACTAATATAACTTGTCTTAAGTGTAATGATAGTGTGTGAAACCTGGATGTTTGATTCTCCATCAAACTAAAGGTTACGTTGATTTCCTTAATTCATCATATTTTCTAAATAATCTACATATCTAATTTACATAGGAAAAGCAACCCTATTTATACTTGAACCATAAACTATGAAGTCAAGTTGTTTGTAATATCCTTAGTTGTACAAAGTACATTAACACATTCGTGTGGAGAAGCTAAAGGTTTTCATTTCAACCAATTAAATAAATTCAAAAAGCTTTCGGATCTCAATCCATTTTCATCGAGCCCGTCATCCATGTTGTTGTTGTTTTGGAATACGAAATCAATGACCAGCGGAGTTTGTGGTTGGGCTTGATGTTGCTGCGGTTGGGGAGCCGGAAACTCGGAGAGTGATATGAACCAATTACTTAATAAGTAATTGGATCGTATGAGCTTATTTATATTGTTGAAGAATGGGAAATGCAAGATCAAATTATGGGTAAATTCAATCAAGCAATTCCCTTCTTCAACATCAATATTCAACTCTCTTTCAACCGTCTTAATCTCTAAGAATATCTTCAAACAGTGTAGCATCGGTTGCAATATTTGGTAATTCGAAACTTTCACCTTGAAAACGTCATCAGTGTTTTGGTGTGACAGCAATAATGAATTAAAACGATCTATCATTTCCCGAAGCTCCGTTTTGCATTCCTTAAATGTCAATGGTTTGACGAGTAAAATTTTAAACAATATGATATTTTCCAATATTTGATGAATGGCTTCCTGGGGCTTCAAATTTCTGATACCATGTTTAACTTTATAATATCCGGCAACAGGTTTGGAATATTCTAATGATATGTTGAAATTCGACCGATAGCACAAATCATTAATCAACCCTTGACTGGTTAATATCTCCATCAATTTATAAATATACCCTTTACCGTGGAAATTTCCCGACTGTAATTGTAAAATAATTGAATTATTCCTGGTGACATTTATGTTGTAATTGTGACTAGATAACACAATATAATAACGTTCAAAAGAATACAACAATTCATAAAGTTCTTCCACGGGGGTGGATTTATCGTTATTTCGAAGATTTATCAACTGGAAATAGGTGATTGCTCGATGGAGAAACAAAATTTTTTGATGTTCTTGGGCTTCGTTACCATAGTTGTTGGCACTCAGATTGGTGGAATTTAAAGTATTTGTGAGATTCAAAATATGATAATAGTTGCACAATTGGATACATGACAATGACAAGTTGAAGTATATTTCATATTGATATAAATGTTGGAACAGCAGGAGATTATTGGGGTTGTTGACGACGTTACCGGTGTTATTTTGCTGGTTGTTGATTCTATTTTGTGGGATGATTGGTGGTACAATGAAATTCTTCTCAATCAAGGTAAAGATCTCCAATACTTTAAAATGGCATAAATTCTTGAAATTTTTGAATGGTCTAAACATGAGATACTTTTTCGGATATCTAATCAAATTCTTAAACTTCTGTTTCTTCAATTTGATAAGAATCTCAGCTACAATTTGATTCAATGTGAGAATTACCAACAACGTAGACAAATATAGGGAATTATCATGATGATCGGCAAGGTTCAATTCTTCATGTCTTGGGTTGTATCCTGTATCGCTGTTCTTTACATCTGGGTATTTTTTCATCAAGAAATCTACCAACACAATGTAATTCTTGATAACTGACAGGGTACTCAAGGGTTTGATCAATTCATAGATAGAAGGTTCTTCGCCAATTAAATTTAAATTCTCAATGAGATGGAATGGTGTGACAATATATTCCTCAACAGTAGTTGCTGATGGGTTGATTATAGAGCTGCCACTTCCCAAAGTACGAGTATTTGTTGTTGACAATGGATACTGTTGTGCTTGTAAATCTTCCAATACTGGGTGGGGAAACTGTTCGAAATGTTGTGCTTCTTGTTTCGATATAATGAAAGAAGCATTAGACAACTCCGGTGAGATTGAATGCGAAGTGGATGTCATTTCTTCATCACCCACTTGACCTCGCACCACCGCCACTGCACCATTGTCACCTTCGATTATTTCATGAGATGGACTTCTTGTGAAACTTCTTGACGAATTCCTATGACCAAGACTTGGTCGAATACCACCATTAGTGTTTTTTTCGATAACTTCACTTAGGTTATTCATTGATTCCAAAGTTTTTTTAGTCAATCCTTTGGGGCCCGATTTCTTACGTTCTCTATTCTGCGTACATGGTATATTATTTGCCCGACAATGATCACATGGTCGATTTGCATCACACTTGACTTTCTTGTTGGCACAAGTATCACATGCCATTCTACTTGTGTCTCTTTTCTTTTTTGGTTTCTTTGATGTTGTATGTCTATTGGTTAATTTTGTTATCGATGATCGTTTCGTATTGGCCCCATTAAAGAAATTGGTCCAGACTGATTCCACCTTGGGTACAGCAGGTGGGTAAATGAACTCCAATGTATTTTGTGCTGGAGTGGTATCAGAAGTGCCAGTAGTGGTGGAGTTTATAGTGGATAATGACTCATCTATTAGCATTGGTATATAATTGTTGTCAGGGTCCGTACTCATGGTTGAGTGGGTGAAACAATAACAGCGAACTAGAAATATAAATATAAAAAGTCAAAAATTCTTGCTCTCTATGGGTGACTAAGCTTGACTCTATCTTGTTGATGAGTTACTGCAAAACCACGTATCAGTGATGATTCGAATATGTAATAATGTGTAAAATTAAGTTGAATAACCTTCTCTTTACCCCACACAAAATTTCCGTGTAAAGTTGATGGAAACAGAATACTAGAACAAGCTTCGTATGGTGGTGAGTTAAAAATGTTCGTCTTGAAATTAGTGCCAAAAGTTGTATCAACGTATGAATTAATTCTTGTTGTTGTTTTAGTAAAAAAAAAGTGAAACACCTGTGGTTGAATACCTCTCGTACTAATTTTGATGATTTCGGACGTAGGAATTTTCTTTTTTTTTTTTCCTCTTTGTTTCCTCTTTTCTTTTGTATTTTTGCCCTTTTTCTGTAACTCTCTTCTCAACGCTATTTATTTGGTGGCTCAGCTATGGTTAGTACGGTTTTATTTAGTGCTATAGATGAATAGGATGATCAAATTACCTGCACATACTAGATGGAATGAAGGAAGAAAAAACCAGATTACAATAATAAGTGCAACCCTCCAGCCAAGCCCTCACCCCCACGGTTCCCAAGAAAATTCTTTCCTTCCCTGGCCCCTAGGGCAGTGGCATTTTTATTTTTTTTTTGTCACTCTTTCTCTTTGCAACTCTTTGCAACTCTTTGTATTTTTTCTTCGACTACGTTTCTGGCAAACTGTAATTATAATTATCCCCCCTGGGTCAACCAATTACAGTTTCTACCACCGTATGCTCTACCACTAACCTTTTACTCTAACACGTGACAAACGTGAAATACCTTTCTTATGAATCTCCGCACGCTCATACCCACAGTCAATGGTCACAGGGAAAAATCTCGTCAAGGTCGTGCCAGGCAATTCTAAAAATGAAACAAAACCAAATCAAAAGAGGGGAAGACGGAATTTAACCTAGGCTAACAAAGGTTACTTCTCCATAAAAGGACGAATGACTTCCGTAGTAGTAACTGTAAATGTAAACGGTTTTAAGCATCGTGAGGGGAGGGAAACTTCACTATTGGAGTGTCAAAATCGCAAATTTAACCTACCCGTACGAGCATCTCAAGGCAGTGGGGAACCTTGACGATATCTCCCCCACCATAAAAGTAACAAACCAATAGTCTCCTTGGGTAAGTGGTGGTAGTTTAGATTTCGTTCAACAAAATGGTAAACATCGTGCAGCTGACTAAAACTTTTCGCAGGGTCACGATGAGTTCCTTGAATCGAAGTAACGGTTAAAATGCCTTTGAGTAATTTATCTCCTTGTCGCATTTTGCGGTCATCGGTTTTATAAACCACCCCTTAATGTTTCAATTTTATATAAAAAAAAAAGATCTAATAATGTTGTCATTACACAACTATACATATAGTGATAAAGTACCGACGTGTGTAGAGTCGGGACAATCGGAAGATACAGTTGGATAGTCTGTTGGGGACTTCTTTTATATAATACAATCACTCCCCCCTTTTCCTGGGTAGGTAAAGCTGAAATTCTGTTGCAGAACAATTGGACACGTTGGTTACTAAATCAATGTATATACTCTTTGAGCACTATCAACATATTATCTTTGATTTTCCATATGATCCTCAATGCCATTTTTCCCAATGGTTTGTCGTAATCGTCATTCCATAAAACTCCCCTAGATTCCGATGACTAGACCCAAAACACATTTACTTGTCATTATGATCTAACTCGACCACAGCGTCAAAAAATGACAGTGGTCAAGTTTTTGGCGAGATTGACAGTATCAACTAGTCACTTCAGAATTATAGTAAATTCTTTGTGGGTCATATCTTGATACGAACAGTCATATTTAATGAATTGCATGATGATATAAGTGATATCGAGTGTTTCCAGGTCGAATATCAACTCACCAATTACATTTCGTGAAATATTAACAGCTCTTTTTTCATCCAATACCTTGACGAGTGAAGATTCTTTAATGGCAGGATGATTGGCATGTAATAACAATAACCTTTTATGGGGAACAATTTGAGATCATAGGATGGAGTCAGCTGACTTGGTAACAGATAGCTGCTTAACCTAAGGCTATTATCTCAGTAAGTAATGGATTGGGCCAAATATGTGATGTATCAATGTGTCCATCGTCAGTAAATATTAACCAAATTCAATGGTTCATCCATTCTCCTAGGTCAAACCCAAACCTATACTATTTTCCAAATATAGCATACAATATATGATCATATTCTGGCTTTTGGGGCCAACATTTCATTAGATTTCGTACATCGAAACGTGCACAGCATATGGATCATCGGATTATCGGCGATATCAATTCACCGAAGCAAACTTGCTTTTTCATAAATGAACCTTGAATCCCTTACCTGGAGAAAGTCCTGATGCTCACGTTTTCAACAAAATTTGGTTTCAACTTTGCCGTCTATTTGACGTTGCTATAGAGATTCTATTGGGGGTGTTGTTAAATCTATGTCTTATTCTTCTTTCAAATTTGGTGTATAATTTTCAAATCGGAGAGCGTGTGGCCATTGCTGGTTTTTGGTAAACATAACTTCCAAATCACTCTTGCATTGAACCTTGTTAGCCAGGTCCGATAGCACATTCGTATTTAGAGGAGAAAGTTTCCAACAACTCAATTTTAGAACCTGTAACTATAATCGTCAACACCATATTATTATCTAGCCATTTTAATACTTTTGTGATGTGAATTGGAATTTTCAATATTTTTCCAGTGGGTGTATTCTTTGACATTGATTCGTTGTCGTAATTGGTCTATTCCTACTTTGACTTTCTACCTAGTTCAATATCTACCAATAGCGAAATGTTGACTCTCGTCGTTATTGCTAATAGACTATTGTCAGGATAGTTCTTTGGGATGTAGTACAATACTTGCCTATGGTGCTCCTGAATTGTTTCCAGAATTTTCGTTGAAATCAAACGATCAATGTTTGTTGCATCTCGTGTGTCCACTATCTCTGACTAAACACTGGATTCAATCTCAGAAACTTTCAACAGTTGGGGAACTGAACTATTTTCCCATATTACATGACCGAATAATTTCACACTAAAGGTAAGAGACAAACTCTAGTAGTCTACATTAGAAATATGTGAATTATATTATAACAAAACAAAACAAAATAGATATACATTAAATCATTATACAATAACTTCTATTGCTTGATGGTATAGATAGACGTTAGTAGTTTTACTTACACATTTGCAAGTCAATAAAGTTCACTGGTAGCCACCTATCATTGGCCAATTGGGGATAAGGAATTATACGGTCTAATCAAAAAAGGTATGAATGTATATTGCTTTAAACTATACAACAAGTATAGAATAGAAAAGGAATAAAGGTCAATTTATAGTCATATCTGAGTGATGAGACTTTACTAGTAAGAGGATACAAATAGATTACAAAATAATAAAAGGTTGCAATAACCTTCAAGGAGGTTGCATTAATCTCTAAGTGGCGTGATTACCGTAACAAATAATCTCTGGCCTGATTACCGTAACACTATTCCGTCTGATCGAGTTCCTCCCTTTTTTTTTTACAAAACATAGCAGTACTCAATTAAAAACAACTGGGGAATATTGCATCATAAACAAATCACGCTACGTAATCCAACCTAGCAATGTTCGAACGTTTGTTGAAAATGAGAAATTCTAACCAATCAATAAGTCGTTTGTTTATGGAACATATTGTTGTAAAAATTTGATACTTGTACACGACCCAGTAGCCCTGATGAGTCATATACAGTGATTTTATATGCTATGTAGATATTGAACATGTTACCGTGGGGTGGGTGTGGAGTAGAGTGATAGAAGAGGATGAGCCTAATACCAAGTTTAGTATCAAATACGGTCACAACTAGAGCGACAACTTGAATACGTCGCACACAGTCCATTCAACTTCAGTCTCTAATCATTTTAATTCCAGACTCGTCAGCACTATGTTATTATACGTGTATAGTCAATGTGGGTTAGGCTATTTTATGATAATTTAAACACAGGATGATGAGTTCTTCAAATTTGACTAACCTCAATATCTATGGGAAATTAATCTCCTTGTCCCATTTTTTAGTGACCGTTATTCTATAATCCATTCATTAGGTTCCTATATTTGCGTTGAATATGGATCATGTTTTTAAAGATTTCAAATTTTTTATTCAATATCTCCTTATCGTGCTGATTATGGTGCTCGTCAAATCGCATCTCCTTGGATCTGTTATCCTTGATTACTTCTTTGAATGCACTATTGTAATCGTAGCTGTTGTTCGAGATTAATTTGCTTATCTTTGCGATCAAAGACATTCCTCGGGCGACATTGTCAAGCCCTATTTCAATGTCAGCCCCTGTCATCATATTCAACAAACGCAAGAACCTGTCATTCTTAGCCTGTGAACCTACCACTGTCAACTTGTCAACTACCAATGGTTCCAAAAGCTGTTTTGTTTGGAACACTAAAAACTCTAATATGAGTACATATTGAACTAATTTTGCAATGTCATCGTCTTGATTGTGAAGAATTCTCGGGAGAATCTGATTATTGCAATCAATTATCATTTCTGACATTTCAGGATCTTGCAAAGGTGATCTATTGCCAAACACGTCACCATAATAGAAATACCCTTTGACAAGTTCGTGGATTGATTTCCCATGTTTCTTTTCTAAATTAACGATGTCAAATTCTGCTTTTGTAAAGTCAAAGTCGTTCCCAAGTATCAACTCGTATAGTTTCCCAGTTGCAGGTTGACCAAATTCGTAGATGAATAATCCCTGATGGCAAAATTCGTAAGGACCCCATGTATTGGGGATAAATTCACAAGTTGGTGAGTTGTAGATAAAACAAGTAGATGTACCTGCTACCATAGATACTGAGTTTAATGTGGAGAGTCGGAAGTTATTAACCCAACCACCATAACAATCAATACACCCATGCCCAATTATTATGTCACTATTGTGAACTTTACCCACGGGATAGCCTATCGGTAATAACCTCTCACCGGTGATTTCACTCCGACCTATTTCTATTCGGATATCCAAATTCTGCAAAAACAGGGCACTCCATCCTTTGATCGATCCATCTATAGCATATCCCGATTTGAATTTCTCTGATTTCACATACGGGGTGACCTTTTTACCATTGATTCCTATATAGGAATATTTTAATAAATAGCTCATGAAATCATACAATTCAAATACCACCAATTCAGAAGAAATACAATCATTCAACATTTTCAATTTTGGTAATCCCAATTCCGGTATAAATTTCCTTCCAATTTGTTGTAATACTGCCAGGTCAACTGATAGGTTCAATTGTTCACATTGTAAAATTGGTGAATTGTCCATCCATAACAAGACATCACTATCACGCACCCCAGGGTTTAAGTCATATGGTGTTAGATATATATCACCGTCAATGTTAATCTTTTGCAATACGACTTGTGAACATGTTGCACAGATGGAAATGCTGTCAATATCGAAATTGCAAGTGTCTAATAATTGGAGCAAATTTGAATATATTTCAAATGATGATTGCGTAATAAATTTCTTTCCATGAGTTGTGGTTATTGGTATGGATGTTACTTTACTGTCATGATAGCTTCTAATTGAACCGGTGCCAATATCTATTCCTACGACCTTATCCATAGCTTTGGTTTTGGTTGCCCGGGATCTGGGTGTAAAATGGTGAGGAAAATATAGACAAAAAAAAAAGTAAAGATTTGGTTCCTGCCCGAGGCAATCATGATAAATGAACCTAGTCATACAAACCAACAGATAACCCAAGTGCAACAATGATCTACAAGGCAAGGGCAATTCAGAGTAACGTGAACCTCTATCAGGTAACGGAAAGATGTGTATGTATTAATAAAACAAAAAAAAAAAAATTTATAACTAGAAACAGAAAATAGTATTTAAGCTATACTTTTCTTTTATTATGTTCAAATGATAAATTGATGTTGTTGGGTGGGGTATTCTATGATTTTAATTGAAACAATATTATATGTATCTTTTCTTTAATATTTTGTCTCTTTAATAACCGATAGAAGCAACGGAACCAGATTCGTTCAACCATCCATTAACGGTATCAGCATCCAAAGAAGAGCCGAAATTGGTGCTGTCATCAACTTGCAAGATATGGATTTCATTACTGGTGAAGATAACAACTCCTTTGAAAGAACCAGAAGTTGGTCTGGCAAAGTAGTCTTGAGAACCACCACCACCAGTGTTAGTGTTAGAACCAACACCTTGACCATCGTGTAAATGGGAAATCAATTTACTGGAACCGGCACTCAAGATTTCAAACAAGTCTAATTCACCACATCCAGTTTTCCAACAAGAACAAGAAGCATCACCGTATTGTAAAGTTCTTGGGATCTTAGCGTTCAATAACCAAACAGCTGGCATGTCTTGGTTGTATCCACTACCGGAATCAGTTGGCATTTCGAATTCAAAGAAGAAAATCTTGTTGGCACCGCCGAAACCATGGTAGGCAACAGTACCATCTCTGTAGTATCCACAACCGGAGGATTCAGAACATTCAGAACCAGACATGATGATAAATTCGTTGTTGGATTTAATGGTAACGTCATCCAAGGCAACTGGGGAAGAAGAACCACCAGAATTATCAGCGTTAGCATAAGATAAAGAGTTACCAAAGGCAGAAGACCAAACGCCAGAACCGGAACCACCATAGTAGTTCAAGAAAACACAGTTGTCAGTAGAACCTGGAGTATAGTAAGAGTTTCTGGTCCATGCACTATTGACATCAGCGGTTTCGGAAGAATCAGAAGCTTGGGAAGAAGTGGTGGTTGGAGCAGCAGACGTGGAAACATCGGTTCTGTAAGCCTTACCTTCACCTTCAAGAGCGGAAATAGATTCAGCTTCAGTATCACTTTCGACTTGAGCTTCAGCTTGGGTTGTTGGAGTTTCGGTTTCAACACCTTGGGAAGTAACTGTGTTACCCTTGGCATCAACCAAAACGGTTTGAGTGACTTGAACAATTTCAGTAGCTCTCTTTTTGTGCATGTGGTGGACATGTCTTGGTTCACAATCTTCGTCAACTTCTCTCTTTTTCTTGTTATTACTAGATGAAGAAGATGGGTAGTAGACACCGAATTGTAACAATCTTATAGGTCCTCTGAAATGAACAGATAATTCTTCGTCCAATGGGGATAAGTTACCACTGAAGGAGTAAGACTGTTGAGAACAAGTTCCAGAAGATTCGTCCATGTTGGTGACATCTTGGTAAGTACCGTCAAACCCAATACCTTTGTAGATGACTTTTTTGGTTTCGGAACAGTAGTAGTTTCCGCCATCATAAGAACATGATGCTTGAATTGAAGTGAGGGTGGATAATATTGCCAACAAGGCAGTGGTTTTGAATTGCATGGTATGTGTTGTTATGTATCCTTTCTTGTTTCTTATGTTACTTCTTGTATTGGTGATAGAAGAATAAGTAAATAATGAATGACTAGTGGTTAGAAAAGGAACGGTGTGGGTTGGTGGGAAGGTGGTAGTAAATACTAAATTAAAGGAATGTGGGAGTGTTGATTTTCAAATATCAGAAACAAATGAAAGAGATTTGATTAATATTTGTAAGGGAAACGAAAGGAAAGGTAAATCAATTAATTTTATAATAAGGGGAAAGGGAGTAAAATTTAAATGAAACGAAGCAGAATGTTTTTGTTTTTGTTGTGAAATAAACAATTAGAAAAAAAAGCCATCGGTTTTCTTGTAAGCCCATTAAGTGGTTTAGTGTTAACTTTGGTTTTAGATTTTAGTGTTCTTATTATACTTTTTATTTTTTTGCTTAGGTGGATTGTAACAGGCAACAAAAAAAAACACCTTCCGGTTTTGTGTCACTATTTACCTTTTTAAAAACTAGGCGTTTGCTGCAGATGAACACAAAATCTTGGTAAAGGGCAACAATGTCACGTGTGTACATAAAAAGCCACTCCGGAAGTGGAAAGATTAACACATTTTACAGAGATACACGCCAATTTTAAAAGCAAATTGTTTTGTGTTGTGTGTGTTTTTGGGCATAGGTACACGTATTAATTTCCGAAATAAGACAAAAAAAATTAATTTTTAGTAAAAAAAAAAAAACATAAAAAAATATCTTGTCGAGAATCGCACGACGATTTTTTTTTTTTTTGCAGGGAAATCGCCCTGTCTATTCTCCAGCCATCTTTTAATCCAGCTGACACCTTCTAGTTGTCACTAAATAATTAATTACTGGTATCATTAAATCAGGTCAAATCAACCAGCAATTAGCGTCATCGATTCGGTGTTTGTTGGGTGGGGTTGGTTTGATTTGGGCAAGTAAATTATCTTCACTCGTTGCGCCATTCCATGTCATCGTATCATAGCAGCCAAGTGGATTCGTCTTACTTGTATCGTCAACTCCTACAAAAAAAAAATGCAAGACGTAAATGAAACTGTGAAGGTCAAAAACATAGCATCGTGTACATTGAATCAAAAAAGCAATTCTACGCCTCTCATATGGTGGTAAAACTTGTATAAGACGAAGTCTAAGTTTGTTCACTGTTTTTCTTAGTTTTCTGACAAGCCATGGCATGGCGTAGTGAATGGAACAAACCTCATACACGCAGGCCCCCACTGCGCCCAGTGCTCCATCATACTACCGCATTACCCACTTTACTACCAAAGGGGAAGGGAAGCGATAAATTAGAAGAACAAATAACTAAATTAAATCAAATAAAGGGGAAGAGTGTACAATTGCACGAGAAATAACAAGCGTGTGTATGTGCGTGAATAAAAGATTGTCTCCCCTTTCATGTACAAAAACGCATAATTCTTTCATTCTTTATTGTTCGTCGGTATTTTATTGTGTTTTATTTTTCTTGTCGTTTTTCGTCTCGCATCGTTTGGTTCGGTTTGGTTGGCAGTTGGTGGTGGTGGGTATTTTTTTTTGGATGCCCGAGAAAAGCCGCCACGCATGGTGAAAAAATCGTCAACACACGCCTACATCAAACCTCATCCCAAGGAATGTTAAATTGACTTTTGACAAAGGCTATACTCTATTGATAGAAATATGCTTTTTAATGAGGAGTGGGTTTAGATTATCTACAAGGGATTCGATATCTGTATATCTATCCCCGCTCCTAACTTACCAAAAAACAATAATCCAGTGTCGGTGACTTTACCAAACTCTTTTTTGCAATACCCTTTCCGGACATGTTTTGATTTTGTTTCATATTTGCGGCGAATACCACCCAAATCATAAAACATACATCGCCTTATTGTGAAACCCTTGTGATACAAAAAAAACGAAATCTAGATGCAAATGGCCGACTCTTGAACCACTTCTTTGAAGCTAATTACTTCTCCTAAAAGAGATTAATTAGATCGGAAAAAAGTAAGTGACACCCCATCGGAAATTAACACCTCCCCATGTGATACAAAAACATAGATGATATCGGTGTAGATGTGGTTGGTGGCTATTTATTTTACTTGTTGAACAAAATCAAGAAAAAAATTAGTATAAACGAAGAACTTTTTTACCCATTCTTTCCCATTGTTTGATAATTTAACTACGTCACCCACATTGTGTGTGCTTGTATGAGTGGGTCTAGATCAATGGAAGAGCTCCACATACACCTTGATCTTGCAAAGTTTACCAATTTGGGAGATTAAATACTAAAGTTACTCGTAATCAACGTGTACCATCTCCAGTAGCCGTTTTTAGATGTCATCTTTCATTTATTCCTCAGGTGATTCCGTTGCCCCAAATATCATCGCTGTCTATTCATGACGTTACGTCATATGCACTCTCCATGTCAACGGTTTATTAGATCTCCAATAAACGGCATTAACAATAGGTGAAATTTTTTTTTGTACCACCCGATACTATACACATATACTCTCATATGCGTACACATACACTCACCAATGTATCAAAAGCTTAAATTTTAGTGATTGCGAAAAATTTTTTTTTTCTTTGTCCCATATATTCCTCCATCTAGACTCAGCTCAGACACACAGACCTACTTGTATGAATGAATGAAACACATAAATTAATAGTAAATGTAGATCGGGTTATGTAGTTAATTAATGGGTCTTTCTTCTTGTTGCAGTTGTGAGATAGGGTGCTCAGAATCACGTTTGATTTTTCTTGTTGAAGAATCTGAAATTCCGAATCATTATTGGCGTTATAGCTTGGGTTAAACGTACACATGTATCGAACCTAAGTTTCTCTTAGCAATAATTGCTATGTTGCTTGATTTGCCTAGGTGATGTTTTATGGTAGATCAACATTTGTCGTTTTCATTCTCTCTGTGCCACACCATGAATATGGAATTGAAAACATACGCCACTATTACAGCAAAGATATTGATGAGCAGCGACGTTTTTAGTGGTGTACCTGTTTCTCATTATTATTATGTTTTGAATGCGAGCCCATTTTGAATTTGGTTTATTTCTTCGATAGCGAAATCAGTAACTTGGAGTACAGTGTTTTTATTTTCTGTTCGTACCAACTGAAAGATTATTGTTCGTGCTAGTGCGACAAAATTATTCGTAGTTAGCAAAATATTTAATTCGTAGTAATAGAGGAATCCTGTTCATACCACGTGAAATGAATTGTTCGTACCATATGTCATACATTTTTGGTGTGAAATTATTTGGTCACGTGTTATGAAGATTTCAGTGCGCATTGGTACTAATAAATTTGACCGCCGTAGTACGATCTTTTTTTTTTACAAATAGTCCGAATAATTTTGTCGCACTGGTCTGACTCATATGTAAAAAGACTGCATATAGGAATTATGTGTGCATTGGAATCTATAACATCTATATTTCATTCAATTTCAAAACAGAGCCCAATTCTTTCTTAGCCAATTTCAATCGCAATTCACACCGCCACAGATACCTAAGTGTATTTTATGTTAGGATAATGTCGTTGGTAGGCGATACAGTGTAGGAAAGACAGCGAGGCCTTATCATGCTCACTCCTTGTATTTAATTTGACCTAATAGAGAAAAATTTCTTACCCTCTGTCACACAGAAAACGAATTCAGGACAAATGAAAAATCCAGAAATGTACTCAACTAATTCTTAATTTAACTTCTTTTTGAGTGGTGGTTGGCGAGATATAAATCTCTTTATTTGTGAGTAGGCGGACTATGTTGGTAGATTGAGTAAGAACTGGAGTGCGATACTCAGATGCAATAGCACTTCGTATAAGTGAAATCACTGTAAAGTTATTAAACACTATTTTCTTTTATACGTTGATTGACTGTAAAAGTCCCATATAATTATAAATTAGAATTTCTCTTACCTAAATAGAACGAGACAATAACTCATGCAAACTGATCAATTAATCATTGCTTAACTAATTTCATAGTATTCCTTTTTAGCATGAAGCAAAAAACACTTTTTAAACGATCAAACCCATCTCGATTCACGTCATAACAAGACATCGTTGATTCCAACAATCCATAAGATTGAGTCACGTATTAACACTAATTAGGCCTGTTTTGGGAGATTCCAGTCTAGTACGTGACAACACCCCCACACAACAGAAAACTGCGTAGAAACGCAAGTATTAATCTTTCTGTAGCGGAAGCGGATTGAATCTTATTCATACTCTATATGCCAGTGAACAACTGAACAACATTTGAAGTTCCAAATCGAATTTGATCCGAAAATTCGAAACGGCACACACTCACCCACGAGGACCATGAATAAATAGGAGTTGAAGATGGTAATTCAATGATAGTAATTTTGAAAACATGGAAGTCGGTTGTATTTTAAGAATCAACAGTATCGGTTAGTGATATTGGCAATATTAGTCAAACTAATTATAAAATCATTAGAAGGAGTGGTGGTAATAATTGACATGTATTCCATATGAAAAATACCAGGGGAATTTGGGAGTTCCTGAAATACAATCTGAAATGAGGTAGATAAAGATCTTCTTAAACAGGACCATGGTATTGAATACTATTTGGCAAAACATCACCCGAATGGAGGGGGGAACATGTTGAGCAGGAAATGGAATAATATGCCCTATAATGATGGAATCGACGCCACAAGTGATCTAGCCACGGGTAGAGTCTAATTGATGGTGTGTGAAGAGGTGATGGGTTTGGTTGAGCAATGCGTTATCTTGCCATGTGTATATGCATTATGTTATTTGAGTGAATCTGATCAAACACGTGTGTTCATCAGAAGACAGCATGTACATTACATTTCGACTCCCTTCTAAATTCTAAACACACCTACAAATTTTTTTTCTGTTCGTTTGCTATTATATGCAGGATCACCGAGAAACCGCAACTTGGAAACTTTTGGTTGCATTTTCACGTGATCTGTTACTTGATTTAGAGGAAAATTAGAAAACAAACGGTCAGCAGTTCGCCCTTATTCGGTTTTTTCTAAATTTTTGGGCACGATTTTTTGGCGTGCCGGGGTTCCCCGTCCCTCTGTTTTTCCCCGGAATCACGCCATTTTCGGCGCGCCGGGGTTCCCCGTCCCTCGGGGTTTCCCCGGAAATCACGCTTTTTCAGCGTGCCGGGGTTCCCCGTCCCTTGGGGTTTTCCCGAAATCGCACCAAATTCGGCGCGCCGGGGTGGGCTCATTAGAGGCGACCGTTCCCCCAAGTATTTAGGGGTCTGGGGGACCCGGTCTGGTGAGAGATGCGACTGACGGAACATTGCCCCCCAGTTTGGTCCGCAAGGGACCGACTATGT